>JAGDQP010048451.1:4223-14744 GCA_022664845.1 Lepisma saccharinum
ATATATATTTCAGCTGGTAGCTTTCCAGTTTGTTGTTAATTACTTGCTTTTTAATTTACTTGTGTGATATCCTGGTTACAGCATTTACGTGTCTGCTTTTAGTCATTTCGCCGTTGGTAGATTCTTTTAAATCTTCCAGTTTTCGTTATTATTTTCTTTTATCGGGGTTCAAGGAAACTTTTGCTGGCCTATGAGCAGAAATATTTGTGTACTGTCTTATTCTGTACTGCGGAAGCTTTTAAAAAACGTTTCCTCTTTGTCCCTTTTTCGCCTTTATTTTCTGGAAGATGTTCGCAGCTGAGTCATTCCACGTCAATTCAACACACCTTTTCTACCTCACTCTCTCCGATTGCAATGATTTTTGGTTTGTAAGTTGTACCTGTGGAGCATATGAAAAGTCCAAAATTTTAGATTTATCGAGCCGCTAGTTTTCGAAATATAAATTATTGAAAAATTCGAAAAATTGCCAAATTTTGACACATCCTCGTACACAAAAATGGTTCTATCTATGTAACCGTTATCCTAGAGAGCTTATCTTTTGCTCATTTTAAAGCTACTGAAATAGGCTTTCATATGATATATAACTCGATAGAACTTAAAAAAAAAAAGTATTTTTCAAAATTTTCAAATTTTGATTTCCGAATAACCCCAATTTAAAAAAATCACGAAAATACTTTATACCATGCTCTTACATCTCCCTAAGTTTCATTTTGGGATCGTCATTAGATTAGCTGATACGAAGAATACAAGTTCAGGATGTGTTTAGAAAATAGTCAGTTGACATAACGGTATGTTTTAAAAGAAAACAGTAGTCTATCAAACATTTTGATAGTGATTAATGTTCTGCAAGGCCTGCATTTTCGAAACAATATGGTAACTTCAGAGCTTACGTAATGAATCAGTTTGCAATGAACAGGAATGAAAGCTTGGTTATAACAACTTGGCTTTAAAAAAAAATGAACGTAGTACCTTGTAAAATGCCGGCTGTTAACTTAAGTTTATAGATCCTTTCTTGAGTCCAGATACTGTTGGAATTTCTCTTCAATCATCATCATCATCTCGTTTTTTGGTAGAGTGCAAGCTCGGCCAGTTAGTGTGATGGGATTGACTTTGCAAATTACATCAGTTGAAGAAATCCAGATTGTATCAGGTACTGAAGGATAAAAGAGGAAGAAGGAGAAGGTCGTGATGGGTGAAGAAACGTCATTTTCACTTCATCTTTTTCTAAAACGTAGCATAGCCACCATTTGTCGTTGTATATTGAAATTACATACCCATTCATGCCATCAAAGTTTAGCTTCTCTCGACAAGGCACGATTGAATAAGTAACCTATAATGTTGCAAATGAAAACTGCTTAGCACGAACTTTTCTAAAATAATAAGTAGTGTATTCCCGGTCTTTAATTCTCATTGGCTGTGACATAAATTAGAAGATACCGTCGCTTCCAAACAGCACAAGCGCGTGATGCTTATTATGTTTGACGCTGGCCCCACTAGGACATGTTGATAACAATTTTTTTGGATGCACACTGTGTCGTCGTTTTACATCATTCTAAAGATGAATAGTCTACGTCAAAATGAGTTCAGGAGAGACCGAGAGGGAGAGTATACATTGCTACAATGTAGTTTATTTTGGTGCAATTTAAATTTAAATGATACATTTTCATCAAAATGTTAAAATTTGACGCTATATAGAAACACGCCAGATCATTCAAACCGATAGAAAACAGGTTACATACAAGGTTTGTTTGGATTAGTTCAAGTTGGATACTTTGTCTTTATATGTGTTTAATGATTGAATTCACTGGGAATCAGATCTAAAATTACCTTTGAAGAACATCTGAGGAACTTCCTGGACAGCATCTTAAAATTTATGCAATTTTCTAAACCAAGGTTGATTTATTTAAATCAAAGTGATTTAAATCAGGTGATTTTTTTTCTTTAAATCAATGAGTTAAAGAAAATATATATTTTTTTTTAGAAAAACAGCAGAAATAAAGTGCAGTATTTTTAATCATTCTGGGTTTAAATAATATGTAAGCTTGAAGTTTACCTTTCAGTCCTTATGTGATAATAGACTCTTATGATGTAAACCAAAACCAAAGTGTCGACCTAGAATTTTAACAGACTGTTTGATTGGTTCATTTCATACTACACGCGAAATTTTAGAAGAGAACGTAGGAACCAATTCACATCATAAGTTTATAATTTGTATTACAATGATGTTTATTTTTGTAATAGATATGAAAACGAACACACAGAAACAGAAACTTCAGTTTTTGTTCGCAAAACAAAAGTCGTTGTTTCGTAGCATTAACTAAGTTGTATTTGTATCAAATTATTTGATTTCTTCACAAAAAAGCAATTGACACTCAGTGGAAGCATAAAGTTCACCTATGTTAATGCTGAAGGATGAAAATGCAAAGCTGCTTATCCACTATTGATAATGTTGCCCACGAGACGAGATTGAGAAATGCCTATGGAAAACGAGAAGAGACAAACAAGATGCGTCATTTCAAGACAAGATATTTTCGGGACAAGAATCTTTCTGAACAAGCTATTTTCGAGAGACAGGGTTAATCTCGTCTCATGGGCAACACTAACTGATTTGACTGCTCTGTATATAGCCGGAATGGCACTTCCCTTCATTTATTCCGGCCTGAGCCTTAAATGCCTTAAGGCCATAAATAAAAATTCAAATTCAAAATTCTATAGATGCTTCAAGGAAGGTCATAATTAAATTCAGTTCATATATTTTGCTGTTCCAAAAGTTTTCGCTACTTACAGTATGTCAAGCAGAATTTTCAGTTAGAGGTAAATACGTTCTGTGGAAGTTAAAAGAGACTTGTTGGCAAAGAAGTATGACATGTGATGCTGTTCTGGATGCTCATACAAGTGTCTTCGTCCAGGACTGTTAAATGTATTGCCAAGTATTCAGTTTATTTTCAAATGTTTAGATAGTTATATAAATTACTGTCTTACTGTTATTTGAAGTTCTCATACTCATATCTAAGTGGCAATTGTTACTCCAGTCAAATTAAATTCATAATTCCTTACCGTTAATTAACATCAATAAACACACGTGGTTTGAAAGATAATCTCATTTTTTTTATTTTCACAGCCTGCATAGCATTACTAAGTAGTATATCCGTGAGATAGCGTTAGTAACAATGTGTGGTGAGCATTAATGAAGGACAGAGTCAGTGGTTCATTCTTTTCTGCGGAACCGACTGTAAATACAACTACGTACCTGGACATGTTGCAATTGTACACCGTCACTTAACTCTCACGTGTTTTTTTCGCTAAACAAGATGGCGCCTTCTGCCATTACACGTAGATTGTGAGGGATTTCCTACACCACCAATTTCTTGAACGCTGGATTGGGATACGTTCTTATCAGTTGCTTGGCTTCCTAGAACTCCAGATTTTGCTCCATTGAACTTTTGTCTAAAAGGGTTTGTCAACAATTAGATGTATCAAACTCCAGTATACAATCATCCAAGATACGCTATCGCATTTATGCTGCTATTGATAACGTGACGCCTATAAGGTCGTCAAATGTATGGATTGATTACAGATTGCATGTCATTCGTGTGTTCCATCAAAGTTTACTACATGTGTCAAAAACATTTTGAACTACTGGATACGACGATCAAGTTATAAAGAAATATTTTCGTTGGTGATGGGAGTTACTATTACTTTTTCTTTTATTATACTGTTAAGCCGGACACCCTTATTCCTTGTTCATTATTTACACTGTTTTCTGGTGTAAATGTAGTAATTTTCAGAAAAGATTCTTCGTTATATTTTTGGACCTGTTAGAAATGATGGAAATTATTGGCTGGTATCTGTTAATATGCAAATATTTTGAAATTCTGGATATTACAGTTTCTTTATTGCTGTTCCTGATTTGTTCTCATTTTTGGTCATTCGTTATTTGAATTTTGGCCTTCATATACTTGTGTATAAATCGTTATGTATACTCTCGATACGTCATTTTCTAGAATCTAGTAGCTTCTATTATTGGTGAATTTCTTTTCAACGTTTTTAAGGTGAACTGTTGCTAATTCGTCTGGTTATTTCTAACATTTGAGCTAGTTAATTTTAATGGTAGGGTAATGTGGAGTGGTTTGTGTCTATATCCGAGCAAAGCTTGTTTATACAGTTATTTAACTAAGCTTTTCATTGTTAAATACGTGCGTTTATCAGATCTATATTCCAAAAAACATTAATTTTAAGCCCAACTCTCGCGGCCCAGTAATTAATGAGGCGGATTTCGGATCGTCACTGGAGAGGTACATTTTCACGTCACCACTATGACTCACTTCGTGACAACAAGACTATCGAATTTTTGAAAACCAGGAGCTAGAATTCACTTTGAAAGCCCAGTATGACTCAATAATTCCAACTCAAAGTAGAATTTTCCTAAGTATACGGTGCTCTTTTGTTCCATGCTACACGTAATTGAAATATTTATTTATGTGCAATGAAAAAGTGTTTGAGAATAATAATGTATTTTCTGTTGCAGTTGTATTGTACGCTCTCAGTGCCGTATACTTCGCTGGTGTGATGGTGCGATTGATGTTAACCCTGACTCCAGTTGTGTGTGTTCTAAGTGGTATAGCGTTCTCTCGTGTGTTTGAGTTATACATGAAAGAGGAAGAAACACCGAGATCTTTATTTGAGAGCAGTGACAGTGATGATGATGGTGGTGGGGAAAAGAATAATAGGAATATGTACGACAAGGTATGTACACGTTTCACTTAGGTGGATTAAGTATTGGGGGACTTTCAATTTCCTGATCACCTTAAATTCAGTTTGGAAGAAATTGCGTGATCCGAATAATTGATGTCACAATGAAATTGTCTAACACGTAAAATATTGGTTTCCTGAATTTTTCGTATTATCCTTTATTCAGTTTTCCGGATATCCGTGCGATGTATCGGTTAGGGTTAAAAGATATCCAGATAAATATGCAGGCATTATTCGGATGAACAGTTAACCTAATAATTTTTATAACGCTGGTTACTGTGTTCGCTCGTATATCTAAAGCGAGGTTTCATGATTTACTGGAAGACCTCACAGAATGAATAACTTACTTTTGCAGAAAAATAAAGTGTTGGGAACACAGGATTATACCCATGCGTCTCCAAATCCAGGATTATTATATGGTTTGGGCCGCTTCGTCTTTTTAAAACAAATTGTTGTGGACACTTTCGGTATCTATTACAGTACAGCCATTCGTACAAATTTCAATAAGGTAAAATTAAGTGTATGGGGTACAAATTTCGAGAAAGCTTGTAATGTGTTTCTACGAGAGACTGAACAGGACCGCTACAGTAACTAATTATTCTTTTAGGACAACCTTCATTGATTATGCGCCGCCGCAGGGCGTAGGACTTGCTGAAGCGACACTTGATAGGTATTGCTCTCAAAAGTGTGTACATTTATCAGCCAGGTACACCGCGTGATGATCTAAATAAAGGAATAATGAATTAACTTAAAATTAATATATTCTGAAATTTGAATGGCAATTTCATTCGAAACGAAATACATACTACATTACAATAATTGCGTACTCGAAGCACAACACATTATAAATGAAATAGTTTAATAATGTAACTTGTAGTTATAAATATAAATAAAAATAAAGAACCTTCTTTTTATGAAACATAATTAAATTTTTTGTTTTAGGAATTAACAGCAGTCTTCAAACATTAACTTTTTTTGCTGCCCTCTATCTATCGAGCACAAAATAGACATTACATAATACACATAACACTTAAAGAAAAGAAACAATACCTGATGTATATTCTCATTTAAGACTTAAAAATCCGTTCTTCCATAAAAGAAAATCTTTCCTCATTTGTGTTGAAAAGTCGTAACGAAATTGCTACATAGAATTTCAGTTCTTTTCTAATGTTGATTAATTTTGTGCACTGGCTCCAGACTTTCGGTCTATAATCAAAAACTTTCTAAATATGTATGTTTTAATACTTTCTGTTCCTAAAGTATTAACTCCATTTCCACAAATACCTCAGTAATACACAAATAACAACAGAAATTAACATACTAAGTAATTGTTTTAAAAGTCGTAGTTTTCGTCGCCGTTTCAGAACATAAGGAATCCAACTGTGTATTGTTCATCTCTGATTTGTATTTACAGAGATATAGGGGTATAGACAGACATACACTGAAGTGCCAAAAGTCATGCTATGCCTACCTAAAAGCATGTGGGACCCTCTCGAGCACGGCAGGGACGCGAGAAGTCGCTGGTAATCTGCTGGTGAGATGTGCAGCAATGCAGTCTCGATTGCTGTCCATAATTCAGTGGTTGTTACAGGTTGAGGGGCCTGGGCACGAATAGCCCGTTTGATGATATCCCGATAGGGTTCATGTCCGGCGATCTAAGGGGCCAAATCATTCGTTAGAAATTGTCAGAATGTTCCTTAAACACGTCACGCATCATTGTGGCCCGGTAACATGGCGCATTATCATCCTGGAAAATCTCATTGTTGGCAGGAAACATGCAGTCCATAATGGCCCGGAGATTGTCACCAAGCAACTGAACATAGCACTGACCTGTCAATGTCTGGTTCAAGCGGGCCAGAGGACCCTAACCATGCCAGGTAAACACGCCCCACACCAGGACGAAGCCACCACCAGCTTGCACAGTGCCTTGTTGACAACTTGGGTCCATGGCCTCATGGGATCTGCGTAACACCCGGACCTTACCATTCGCGCGTACCAATTGAAAACGTGACGCTACACGTTGCCAGTCCTCTAAGGTCCAATCAACGTGTTCCCGAACCCATGTGAGTAAAGTTCAATCTCCGGACAACTTCCGAAATCGCATGTCCCATTCGTCTAGCACCAACTATCATCCCTCGCTCAAACGCCAATAATTCCCGTCGGGTTGCCATCACTACGATACACGACGTTTCACTACACTCACAGAAGTCCAACTGCCCCACCTGCACTACCTTACGCCGTTCGACTGGTTTGCCGCGATATTACCACGCCGTCAACTAGGTCCCTTCCGCTATTCCTTGACTTTTGGCACTTCAGTGTACTAATGGAGAATACCAAACGATTGAAAAGAACTTGTTAGTTTTAGAATAAGTCATAGTTATCCCACCTTATCAGACCGTAAGAAATCCAACGGTGTAGGGTTCATCTCTGTCGGACTTGTAGTTACGGAGATCTGTTGGGAATGGGCACACAGACATCTGTTATTTACTGACGTTCATACGGGTGCGCTAATAAAACAACGAAACTCAGTATCAAACAGCTCTCTTGAATAAAGCTGACGTCAGTAAATACGCCAGTTTTGGCTAGAATGTAATTAAATTCAAAGATTTCGTTAAAAAAAAGTTTCTTCTTTACCTAAATATCTCCATAGAGAATGGCAACCAGTTAGCAACTCATTGTGGTCAAGTCTTAGATATATTCGTGAATGCAGGAAAAAGAAACATGGCGAAGATGAGAGATGGAAATTTTAATTGACTTGGAAGAATTATCCATCTTATGTTCAGTCGAAGCTTAACGAAATAATGAAAAAGAGACAACACTGCAACAAAGAATAAATAATTTACGTGGGGATATACTGTATATATATAGTATAAGGTTGTACAAACCTACAACCAATGTCTCGAGAAGGCTCGGATCAACCGAGGTTACCTTGTAACCTAGCAGATCCGACGTGCATTCTTGCACGTTTAACTCATCCTTAGCCCCAGCACCATTCTCTAGTCGTAATCTTGTTTCATCTTAAAAACTAACCACAGTTAAAACAAACTTCGTTCTCACTTCCATGTTTTCCAGTCAGATCCCAATATCAGATCATTATTTCTCAGGCCGAGATTAGTTTCTCAACATTTTGCCAGTCTTTGACACACTTAATCCATACTAATCCTTCCTCAAAGTTCCCTTCATTTGCCACCAGGAAGTGCAAGGACAATAAATATAAAACCTGTCCCATCTTTGCTGCTTTTCCAAGTATTTCTGTCAACACAACCCTTGCCAAATTCCTTTTACATTTCAAAGAAACCCGCCAAACTATCAACGTTATACAATCCAACCTCCACAATCTGCCATATGTGGGAGAAACAGGCTGTTCCTTAAACCTCAGAGTGAAAAATCTAGCTTCCGCACATAGATAATAGTTCAGCATTGATGTGAGTTTTCGTGTGGTTGAAATTCATATCTTAACCCCACGTCACTCACATTTACTCACCGTCTGTGAGAGGGAACCTTCACTCAGAGCTTGAGAGCGAAACTGAAACATGGTCTAAACCTACAGTCTTCTTCTTTACTTCGGGATACATTTTGACACTCTCCAAAAATGTCTTACATCTGAAGCCAGTGTACTAATCACTGCCTATATTTATAAATTTCAGAATTTGAGATAAAAGCCTTATTTTTTTAAAATCTTTTCCAAGTTTGAGATTTTACTTGTATTTATAAGTGCAGAGAACATTAGTTCCTCTTATTATTGTCTAAGTCGAAGTTTCTAATTATTTTGCTTTTATTTTAAACTTCAATTTACAACAATAATTTTTAGACAAAATAATCCTGTTCTTTCGATTGCATGTCATTTCTAAGGCAAAATAGATGTCCATGCAGCCCATAAATATATTTTCGTTGGTGATCAAGTAAATAAATAAATAAATAAAAAAAAAAACTGTCTTCTCGAATTTACGTCTTTATGTAAGAAAAACATTTAAAATTAAATATCCAGTGTATTCTTAGTCTTTTTTTCTATTCCAGGCTGGTAAGCTGCGAAAAATGAAACATGAGCAACAAAAGGAATCCGATGGTTTAGGAGTGAATATTCGTAGTATAGTTATAATTGCGGTTCTTGTGATGTTGATGATGTTTGTGGTACATTGTACATGGGTTACAAGCAATGCATATTCTAGTCCAAGCATTGTGCTAGCATCGTACGGACATGACGGGTAAGTAGGAGTATGTATATAATTGGTGTTGAAAACTTATCTCTTGAACCAAAATTGAAACAAGTTTGTATTGACGGTCCTGTAGTCAGTTGTTCGATTAAGTGAGATACAGCAACGTCAGTGTGTGAGAACTGTTTTAAAAGGCTTGTTTTGTGTGGCATTGTGTATACAGTTTTTTATTAATTTGGTTAGAATTAACAAGCTAATCGAACAAACTATTTGTAGAGCTAAAGAGTTTTCGGTTAAGGTAGAATCAGAAACAATGTGTTCAGGTACTTACTAATCAGCAATTGGATTCGTGATCTCGTCACTACTCAATAGCTTGACCGTGTTACTTAAGCTCAGCCGTAAGTTAGTGGGCTGAACGTAGAGAATACCCATTAATTTAGAAATTATTATTCTCAGAAGTTCAACAGCATTTTAACTCAGTTAAGCTGACCGTGAGATAAATAGCTGGTTATTAAGGTTTGAATCAATGGTTTTTTCCTGCCAGATAGGTTTTCTCTCGATTATCCGAGGCCCCAGGGCAAGGTCCTATTGTTTTTATCTGATGATAGTGACGTTAACGTCCTGAGGATGGGATCTGGAACTATTACGTTCAATGTGCCCCCAACGGGGTTTTAAGTAATAGAATTCCAGTAGAACCATTGTAAGTAGAGTTGAAAATCTCTGAAACTGCATGATCTAACGTATCAGCCGTGCATGGCTGACTTCAACTTCATTCAAATATTTATATGGAATCAATGTTATTCGCTTAATTATGGTGACTTAGCTGTGAATTGTGTTGGTTTTCTTTCCCGCTTAGGTCACGTCAAATATTGGACGACTTTAGAGAGGCTTATTATTGGCTTTCACATAACACAGCAGATGATGCAAGAGTAATGAGTTGGTGGGACTATGGTTATCAGATTGCCGGCATGGCGAATAGAACGACACTAGTGGATAACAACACTTGGAACAATAGCCATATTGCCCTTGTAAGTGTTTTTAATTTATTATTATTATTTTTTTTTTAAGTCATGCT
The DNA here is from genome assembly GCA_022664845.1 of Lepisma saccharinum. Classification (NCBI taxonomy): domain Eukaryota; kingdom Metazoa; phylum Arthropoda; class Insecta; order Zygentoma; family Lepismatidae; genus Lepisma; species Lepisma saccharinum. The sequence goes on from JAGDQP010048451.1 coordinate 14,205, forward strand.
TTTACGTAGAAATTGCGATGTACTTGTAACTTGTAATCGACATTAAGTGTCTATAAAACGTTAAGTTACGTACGTATGGTACAAAAGTTGTGTTGATTAATCGTTACAGACCTGTTTCGAAAAGATGAACTCGGACCTTGAGGTATCACAGCGCGTGGCAAGGAGAGGATGGACGAATTTTGCTTTTTCCAGACAATATTGCCACCGCCATATCGTTCTAAAATCAGTTATGTAAAATGTTTGTGAGTGAGTTGTCTGACTCACTCTAAGGGCATTTCTGGAGGGGCCGATAATCTCAGATATTCTGCTTGTTTCTGAATTTAAAGATGTCACATTACTTTGCATCTGGACCTATCAATTACTAATTTTACGTTATTATTACTATATAGTATCAGTTTGATTTACCATTTTTTTCCCCTTCTGGTGTTGGGAGTAAAACACTTCCTAATCTCCAATTACGAAAACACACCCAGTACGTAATAACAGGAGATCAAAGATACCAGTCTGTCCTTTCAGAATTTTGCTCGAAGGAAAAACATT
>JAGDQP010048452.1:0-14743 GCA_022664845.1 Lepisma saccharinum
CGATTTTCAACTCTATTGTCAATGACAGTCATCATCAACGTACAAACAAAATATGGTCAACATGGAAAGGGCCGTTTCAGAGGAAAGGTGCTACAAACGAAATTCGAAATGGCGGCTTAAGAAATTCTATTTGCTTCACTCAAATAAAATTATTTTTTGTCTAAAAATTAATTCCTTAATTTTTTGAAAACTAAAATTTCTTCTTGATTTCCTTGTGCTTCTGGAACGCAGTGTGGTGTTATGGTGAGTGCGTTGCGTACATTCATAAGATAAATGTTTACAAATGTTGTGAGCGTAACGGTAATGTTTGTATTATTATTTTAATAATAATAATATACAATATTTTAGAAAAATAATTTGGAAACTAAAACAATCACTATCCGATCTGACATTAACTTCCCAGGACTAAAATTGTTATGACCACGTTTGTAATAATTATTAAAGAGATCTAAAATTATGTCTCCTAACACATTAGTATTGTCTGATTTTATCCTGACACACAAATTTATCAGCCTATACTCATAGTTCATCTAACTTTAGAAATTGTACCTAATGCATTTTAATTTCATTAAAGTTACTAACAAATGCTTCAAATTTTTGGATGGCTTTAGAATTACAAAATAATAATGATAATAATATTTTTACTTTAATTCAAAGCTGAAGTCTGCTAATATTTACTGAAAAAAGTATGTTCATCTAAATTAACTACAAAATTTTACAATTAAATTTCAAACATTTACAAGATTTTAATTTTCTTTAATATAAATGGACTCTTGGTTAGAACATGAACTTTATTCAAGGTTTTCTGTATACGAACCATAATCGAACATACATTTTTCACACGAATAATGACATATATCACCCAAATCTTCAAATATTATTCCTGTATGATTTAAAAGAAGGATCCACACCTTAGATTAAATAGCTAAAAATAAGGTATTCACAGAAAAAAGTTTTATTTCATTAATAGCTGGAACATGACTCAAAATACACATAAAATAAATGTAGATTCAATCTATCATATGTTTGGAGTCTTTTGTCAAAAGGAGTTAGTCCATTTAAGGGCACTGTCATTTTATTTTCCACTGGTTAGACCAGTGTTTCTCATTTGGTGGTCCAGGAAACCAAATTAAGGGGTTCGTGATACATAAATCTTAGATCACGGTACCACTGACTGGTAAATTTTTGCGAGTGCGCACTTACCTTATTCTTTCCCTCACTCGTTCACTTCTCCAAATTTTGCTCTTTTTTCGTTCGTTTCTCGCTGACTGTTCTTTTACCAGTCTTTTAGAACGTCAGGTGAGCTCTCCCATAAGTGAATATTTTCGCAAAATTTCTTGCTGATGTTCCTTTTTATCCCTTCCCCGCGCAAGACTTAGAATTAATAAGATTAAGGTTTTCTTAACATACTACACCTCACTAGTCCCTACCTCTACATTTCGTCGGAACTCGAAAAATTACCCAGCCTGCCGCATGTGTTATTTCCACGCCCTTTACTTTTTCTCAGATTTATTGTTTTCTGAACTGCTTCCTAGCTTCTTAGGTCTTCAGGAACTATCTTACCACAGGCGTAGATCCAGAAACGGTTCTTAGGATTTCTGGAATATTATCGTAAATCCATAACTAGAATTTTGGAACCTTCCTGTAAGGAAGTTTTAAGGTCCTTGTGACTCTAAGTACTTACTGCGTATTCAATATAAGGGCATGGTTGAGTCCTAGGGCCGGTCACCGAGAGTAATGTTTTTCATGTCGACATAATATCTTAGTTCTAGGGCAGGGCCTTCACAAATTCCTTCCACTGGTGTTGGGGAAATGACCTGTGGCTTCAAGACGCTCCTAAAAATGCTGTTTCAAAAACTTAGAATTTGAACTGAATTTATTAATGGCCTTCTGGCACATCCTGCAATATGTCATTGGTACTGAAAACAAACACACAAAAGAGAACCGATATCTTCATTTGGAACTTTTTTTGGAAACAGACGAACTTAGACGAAACAGGCAATTTCAGAAAGAAAAAGCTTTCCTCTTGCTTTCATTTCAACCAAATCTTTTATTAACATTTGAGGGGCTGTATCCCCCGCTCTATTGCATTTATTTCAATGCAAGTCAGCCCACAAGTCTTACTTTCTTGTCCCATGATCAATCATAAAGTTCCCTCCGCCTTACAACTCTGAGAAAGTTTTAAAAATTGAACTTGAAAGAGACTTCTTCTTTTATGTTCGTTGGCTTTGTCGTTAATTTATTTTAATCTCCTTATATGTCACCTGTAGGACCCCCTGGACACTTTTTCCCTTATGGCACCGTTATAAATACAGGTTTGTGTAAATTTACTCTTTCTTCTTTAATATGACCATTAAAAAATATTAGGTCCGTGGTAGACCTTCGAAAATAAGAGGGGGTTCACAGCTCTTTACTAACTGGGAACCACTGATTCAGACCGATTGTCTTGGAAGCCACTCACAGAAATGGGTTGTCCCATTAACTTGGTGTCGTTCAAGTCGTGTTGTCAACGCACCGAGTGCAACGTTCTGTACCTCTATCTCATTGTAACCTTTAGGATACAAAGTGATCACCAGAAAATAGTATTTCCCATGTTGCTAAATGGAAAATTGAATATTGGTTACTATGGAAACCCTAAGAGAATATTTATGTCGTAATCTTTCTAGATCACTTCGGAATTAAAGGGTGTAAGTGGTGTACATTTGTGGTTGCTTGTTCTCGAGATTGTCGTATACACAAATAACCTATATTTAGCTAGGATCCCGTATTTATGTAAAGAAGAATCTTTATTTCCATAACGCAACACTTTTTACTATTTTTCTCCTTTTGCTTAGAACGGTATCACCTTTTTAAATTCCAGAACTCTTTACTAGACTGCCCTCTATATTTGTAATTTTCCTTCACTTAGTACTTAATTACTGATTGACTAATTTGCCTTGCAACAAGAGGTCATTAAAGTTGTTTTCACTAACACTAACATAAGTTTATGTTATGACTAATTTTAACATAACATCTATCTAAACAGGCAATTGAAATCGAACCCAAAATGTTTACCACTCTGAAAGCCAATCAATGCACAGTGTTCATTCAGCAATAAGTCCGATAATAATCTCTATATATGAAAATGAAAGTAACAATGTTTGTGTCGGCATCACGTCAAAACGGCCTAACAGATTGCAATTTCTCGCACATGATTAGATGTTAGTTCAGCTTAAACTTTAGGCATATTTTTATTAACAGGAAATGGGTGTGTCGCAAAATAATTTATTAAAACAGTAATTTCATTGTTAAAACAATGCAATAAAAACACTGTTTCCATGTTTAAGTTAAAACAACAATCATAAATAAATAAATTAGTTTAAACAGCCTCACATATTCTAGTCTCACGAGAAAGAGCCTCACAACGTCATAATTGAATCCTGACGCTATGTTACAGACGGTTCATAAAGATTTTCCTTCGATTTATCATTATGTATTTTAGTGTTATTCTCAACCCAGTGATCTCTTTCTGGGTGGTGAAATTATCTTATTTCCACGTGGAGTCCAGCCCTTTTTGTAATTACTCTACAATCTATATATTGTTAATTCAATAATCACCGAATTGAACTTATGATATTTGGACGATAGCACTATCGCGGGCGATCCTGATCTAGTCCTTTCAACTTCATTTAACACTCGAGACTCGTTATCAGAAATAGGCCTACATTTGAATTTTTTAAAGTATGAAGTTGGTTTTCTTAGTGTTTAGCAAGGTCCGATGTTCTTTATACAAGATTCATGGAAATGGCTTCTCGAATAAAACTTTTGACTTCTGTTTGAGCATATCTTCTTGGAGCCGCAATCTCTACCCAAGCTCTACGGAGTCTATTGATTGAGAAGATTTCTAAACTTGTATGTTTCTTTTCCCGCCTCTCTTTGATCTCCGCACATTCAGCATTTTATCTCCGCACATTCAGCATCTTTTTCTATCCCTAGTTTAATGTAATTTTGCGTTGTTCTCCATCTTAGCGGGAAAAAACGCTATTACAGAGGTACAATTGTGTTTTACAGACATGCCTTCAATCAATCCTTAATTGCTCTCTGAGTAGTAGCGCCTGGTTTCAGGCCACTTTACCCGTTTTTTCGGGTGGACGTGGCACTCGCCTGTCCATTGATTGGTTGAGTCTTAGCGTTTTATCATGGTTCTCGTTGTCTTGTTGAGTCTATCCTCCCTTCTGTTTTTTGCCTTGACGCCAATGCTGCTGTCAGGATTGCACTGGTCATTGGTCTAATTTAATTGGTTTGGATTCTCCTTCTTTAGACGTCAGTAGTTCCCAGGCTATTTGGGATGATCCTATTATCAAACGCACCCAATCGATTCTATTACAATCTCCCGATTGTCTTGAAGATAAAGCCAGACTTCTTGTTACTTTTTCACCAGAGTCTGATGTTTGGCTCCAAGCTCTCCCCTCCTCTTGGTCTCCATTTATCCAATGAAAGTTCTCGTATTGCAGTTGCCATAAGATTAGGAGCTGACGTCTGCGTACTTCACTATTGTCCAGCTTGTGGGGCGTTCGTCGATCAACGTGGCTTCCACGGTTTCCCTTGTGTACGCAGTGCTGGTAGACACATGCATCATTCCAGTGTCAATGACGGAATTCTTCGAGCTCTTATTTCAGCTGACGTACCTTCAGTGAACCATCAGGTTGTAGCCGTTCTGACCGTAGAAGAACTGATCGTATGACACTAGTGCCATGGAAAAGAGGAAGATCATTATTATGGGATTTCACTTGTGCCGATACTTTTGCCCTTTCGAATCTTCCTCTTTCATCTCTGCGAGCCAGTGGTGCGATTAAAAGTAGAAAATACAGTAATCTGTTCGGTAAATTCATTTGCGTTGCCATTACAATCGGGCCAAGCGGTACTTGGGGCACGGAGGGCCTCAATTGCATCAAGAGGTAGGACAGCGCATTAAGCTTGTTTCCGGCAATACTCGCGCAACTACTTTTCTATTACAGCTTCTCAGTATCGCCGTTCAGCGTGGGAATGTTTCTTCTATCCTTGGTACGCTGCTTCCTGGGAAGGAATTAAGGGATAGTTTCCTTCTTTAAAATGATAGATGGACTTCTTTTCATGTGTACCTTATCTCTATTTATAAATTTTAAATAGCTTATATTTTGTAAATTTAAATTGGATTATTGGAAATAAAAATTAATATATTAAAAAAATAGTTTATAAATGTTAAATTGAATTTCTGTAAATAAAACTATGTAGATTTAATGTTTTGAAGCATTATAGTAGTTTTCGGCAGGAGTATTAGTAGTATTAGTGATGGTGGTGATACTAGTAGTGGTGGTAGGGGTACTAGTTTTTCTAATAGTATTAGAAGTAATAGTAGTAGTAGTTTCAATAGTATTAGTAGTAGTATTGGTGTTAGTAGTAGTAGTAGTATTGGTGTTAGTAGTAGTAGTAGTAGAAATAATAGTAATAGTGGTAGTAGTAATAGCTTTAGCAGATCTGCACCATGGGGGCGCAGCTCTCCAAAATTACGAACTTTAGGGCGCAGCCCGCCACGTAGAAGCGAGTAGTGGTGAATGGTCCAATGACTGTTGCCAATAAATTTTCTTCGCCGGGCACTTTTACTAGTCAGGTATAAAACTAAATATCTTGTTTAAAAATGTATTATATCAATAACAAGTTTATTGATGTGTACGTGAATCATCCTGTAACATTTCATATTCTTATTCAAAAATAAATAGTATTTGATTTCAATATCATTGTCTCAAAGTGAAATTAGAAAATATAATCCAGCTGTTTCGTTGGTCATACTTTTTAGACAATTGAGCTGTACCGAATGATATTAGACTGATATCTTAAGCCAGAAGCAAAAGGAAGTGTTTAATCTTGTTTGTCCATTTTCAGTTAAATCCTATATGAATTGACTCAGTTCTCAGTGTTGTTGCTATGTGTACTCTTTTCGATTTATGCCTTGATTATTGTGTTATACACAATTTCAACTGCAACTTAATCAGGTTATTTGCAAGAATTTAAGATATAAATAAAAACGGACTATACATCCACAACGAGAGTAAAGAGCTAAATTGAAACGGAACCAAATGGTATTTGGTTCATTTTGGAGAAACTGAAAAGTGTACAAAGGAAGTTTCGTGTTTTCCCTTGTGTCTCACTTCGGAATTTCAATTTTCTGTATAGACTTTGGGTATCTAAGGCTCAGTTCGGGATAGGGAAGAGGAGAAGATTCGGTAATGTGTCGGCCAGGGCCTATGTTGAAGGTGCCATCTCGCATTTGCCTGGTGTAATTCAGAAAAAACTGGAAACTCTCAGTCAAGATGGTGGGTCGCTGGTATCAAACCCAAGACTCCCGAAAGCTACGCCGACGCTCAACCACTGAGTTACGGCGGGTCGGTCTCACTCGCTTCAGGTATTTACTTGGTTTGTAATACAGTCGTGCACTCCAGTATTATAAATTAGAGTTCACTGGTCCAGACAGAATAAGTTACATAGTATAGCCAGAGAGACAACTTAGAATGGATGGATGAGCAACTCATTTATCTATGGATGAAACAAACTCTTGTGAAATTCTAGTACACAAGGTACCTGCCTGTACAACGCACCTACCATAAAAATGCATACATAAAGAAAATTTTCTGTTCTATTTAACTCTAGTACTGACCCAATCGACTCTACTTTAATTTTATGATAGACTTGGAATGTGTATTTATTTCCATATTTCACAAATATTGATCAATAAACCGCACTTTATAACGCGACTTTGACAAGTTTTAATGTAAAACTCTAATGAACACCCATCCAACTTTAATGAAGTTCGAAGTTGGCTGGTTGAAACCCCTTCTCTTTGGAGTCAGAAATGAAAATATTGCATATTGTAAGAAGAATGAATACATAAAATTAAAACGTAAAATAATCTTAAATTTACTCTTTTGTTTCTAAGATGTTGAGGGTAACTTAAATACTGTCTCATTTATCATGAACTCAGTAATTGACAGTTCTTGTTCAATAAGATATTGAATTTCTCATTTTCTTGAATATAGTTTTAATTCAATGTTTTATGATTTGTGCAAAACTCGTGCAGGTGTCTGTCCAGGTAAGTGCAATTTCTTCTTAGTTACAAACAACCAAATTCCTTTGTTTATCCGGAAAACCTTTTACTACTGGTATACGAAAGTTTTATAAATGTGTATAGACCATGCTTTTTGTAATATTTACGAAGTTTTTGGCTTTGCAATTTACATTTAGTCATTTGTAATTTTAGTGTATCTTATTGAAATGATTAATATTCATCTCTACCATTCGCTGTCAGAGTAACGAAAATGTTCTGTCGCGTAACGAATTTCTGTTAATTATGAAAATTTATTAAAAATTGTAAGCATGAAATTCAACAAACTCAACAACCATTGTAGTGAATCTTCTATTGATTTACACTCAGTTTAAAATTAATGTAAATACGTTCACCTACTACGCTTGTATCTTGGAAGATAAACCTATCAATGTATGTAACACAAATATGTTCTGGGTATTATGAATATCTCTATGCGATATACCCACGGTTGCCATATGTCCCGATTCTGTCAGGACAGTCCTGGTATTTGGCCCGTCGTCCCACATACCGATTCAATGTTTGTCGGAACGCAGATTTTCCCGATTTTCACCATTTATAGTTAAAGCTTAGAGAATATTTTATTACTTTATTTTCTTAATTGTACAGGCATAAAACTACACTTATTGCAAGTTGTTGTTTTTTTATATGACATAAAAGTATGTTTCGATATTTTTATTTCTTCATTTCTTAAGTATTAAGACCTGATATTCAGAGTTCTCAGAAAATATTTCATTTTTAAGTGTTACTTGCCTCTACTTGTTTGTCCCTTGCTTGATAGTTTATTTTGAAAACACACGATTATTTTCAGTGTTGCCTATAAGTTTATATGTCTAAGAAGAACTTCCAGGTAAGTTAATTACTAAACATTATACGCTGAATTCAAAGTTAATTTTACATCTTAAGAAGCGTACGTAAAACTCCAATTTTTATGTCTTAAATTCAGTAACCACATTTCTTATTGACGAGGAGGGGCAGAATTTTAAAATGTGACTACAAAAGTGTAACTAAAAAAAATTGAATTTTACTTATGACTTTTAGGCATTTAAGGTTCCGGCTGGGACAGAGGAGAGGAAATAGTGTGGGAAGTTGTCGGCCAGGGCCTGAGTTAAAAGTACCACCCCGGCATTTGTCTGGTGTGACTGAGGAAAACCCTGGAAAATAATCAGGATGGGAAGTACTCTCGGACCTTCTATGTACTGATACCCTCATACCCCCGGTACAGAGTCTGTTCCGATTTTCTTCAGCAGAAAGGTGGCAACCCCGGATATGCCTAAGAGATCCTACAACAGGTATACTTCTACCCGTTTGGAAAAGTGATTTAGACCCATAAAAAGTAAACACATAATCAGTACTTGACGAATACTGGCATCTTACTATTGTTTCATGTATTTCCAAATATTGAAATGTGTTGTAGACAAACAAGTCATCAAGCACGTAAATCAAAACTTATTCTTGAGAAAGTTCCAATCGGGAACAGCATATACGAAAATTACCGATGACATCCGACAAGGTATCGATGAAAATACAAAAACTACCTTAACCTTTCTACATTTCAACAAAATTTCTTGATCTGTTGATCATGGCGTTCGTTTGAAATAAGTGCATTTAAACTCTGCACATCTACAATCTAATGGTTTCACTGATGCCCGAATGACCGCAAGCAGGATGTTTTATTGAAGAGCTCTTGCCAAGGTCGCAGCTTGGATTTTCGCAAGAGGTGGCGAACTTCGATTTTGGTGCCCTCTTCTAAGGAGGCAAAACGTACGAGGACCCAAATAAATATCACACTTCTTTTACCAAAATACTCATATGTAAATGAAGGGTGTCGGGAGAAAACAAGGAATGTCACAAAACATATTTTTTTTTTAGAAAATCAAGTTTTAATTCCTCAATCGATTAGTGTTTAAATTGCTCAACAAGTATGTAATATGTCTTCTGTGTTCATTTATGAGTTTTCACCCTTCGTTCTTTGGCAGTTTTGTAGTTCCGATTTTCCCCAATACAATGAGTTATACAGCACAACACAGGGTAATACAATACTTCAGCATCAAAGATAAAGGGCTAGTATGGAGATTCCTTCTTGTATTCTGCATCAATATCAGCACGCACGTTCTGTGCACACTTTTTCAGTATGTCGTGTTTGAACAGCTTCCTCTTAATTTGAGTCACAATATTCCATCAGCATTTCTATTCGCTTCGACCATTATTCTTCAGGTCGTCACTTCAGTCTTTGGTGTTTTCACTTGAAAATGTTTGCTTCACATATATCTTATTTTTACAAAGCGAAATACTCGTATCTCGTTCAGTATATATGTCAGTTTTTTTCTTCAGAAGGGACCTAGATGTAATTTTTAGATCAAAAATTTCCTAATCTTGCCAAGAACTAAACAGTTAAAATTTTATCCTAGTATTTGAGAGTAGTTTATAGTATTTAAATTGCCAACTCTTGTAGATAATGAGTTTCGCAAAAACTCAGTAAATGTAGATACAGAGGTCCGATAAATCTCTTACATTTCAACGTTTATTAGCTGATGTATTTATCAAGTTTAGCTTATGTGATAGTGCCATTTGATTCCCCTGGCTCAAAAATATTAGAATATGTTAAAATTTGAAAATCGAAAAATATGCCGAAAAAGATACAGAGTTTTGTGCAAACGCCCCTGAATTATTACATTCGAATGCTTTTACCATGAGAACATGTTTTCCGTACGCTATTTCTGTTTCACGTTCTCTTCTTTACTTTCAGTCAGCTACAGGAGTAAGCTACTGTATTTAACGCCACAAGTGGCACACTGCAAGCACGTATCTCTTCGCAGATTCTCAAATCTAATGCTGAAGTTTCAAAAAACAAACCTGTAATTTTATACTGTACAGATGTACTGATACGTACACGTCACATAGTTTTCAATGTTAAGAACTGTTGATAGCTACTTCTTTCTGGTATCTTTGAGATTGTAATGACTCTTTCATCCATTTAGGAATTGATGTAATTATTCATGTATTGTTTCTTCACATAGGCCATGGGACAACTTTTATGTTTAACTCGCTGATATTTCTATGGATTCCCTTGTTTTCAGTAATAACAGAATCCATTTTGTTTTGTCACTTCCAATTTCATGTGGTATAAGAAATATGTGGACACGGTAGAACCTTCCTTAACTCTCCATGTAGTAGAAAACGAACATGTCAGGCATAAGAAGTACGAGGTCACGAAGAAGAGACCCACCTCGTACCATTGTAACGTGGGTTTATTCATATTTTCTAGGTCGGCGTCTCTGAACCGGAAATACAGTTATTAGGCCAGCAAGATAGTACGAAAAATTAATATTGCCATATAATTTTATGTAATTAATTCATATACCGTAAAAGCATCGATTTCCTTATTGTCACTTACAAATTTCAATCCCTCCTTGTCTGCATATAAAATTTGGACCCATTTCATGGCTCTATAACCTATTTCATAGTCTCCTTGATAACCTCACTCATCCTTCGTTCAGTTTCTTGAATTGATGAAATTGTGGAAGGTTTCTCCTCATTACTGAACAGATCCTTTAGTTGTTTCCCTCACCTTAAAGTGGCAAATACCGAAATCTTTCATGATGAAAAAATAGGTTTGATGGAAACAAATAAATATTCCCTCTTTAAAGTTTCTAGTATTAATATTCTTAAGAATGAAAACAACAATATTTGGACAGTAGTTGTAGTGCTACACGATAGTCAACATCATAGAGCACTCATGTTTCTCTGTTACCATGAATTTGGCATGTTTTCTTTCTTTTACTACGGACTTGATAACTGTTTTCCTTTTTCTTTTTACTCGCTTGTGATATGGAACCAATGCTTTTACCCTGTTTGATTAAGGCATACTAAACTATTCAATATTATCTACCAAAGAGTATTTGTATGTACAAATCACCAACTTTTGACTGAACATCTTTTCGCCTGTCTTCATAACTCATCCTCAACTATATCGTTCACATAGAAATAGACTTTTAGGCGTGTAAACAGTGATATATTCTGTAATCATATGTGACATTATATTGATTTAAGTATTTTCCCGTTTACTATTTAGGTTGCATAAATTAGCGAGTGTAAAAATTGTTTTAATAGTATATTAAAATACTCAAAAACCATTCTTTTAAATTTTAAACATTACAAGAACAATTTTATATAATTTATCCCCATTTTGAAAACTAATTCTCCTTGTTTCTGTGTTTCTTATACTTTCTGGAGTGCAGAGCAGTGTCCATGTAAGTGCATTGTGCCCGATCTTTATTTTATTAATTAACTTTGCCACAAGTCTTGTTCAATTCCTTTCATTATTATTATTATTATTTCCTAGTGGATTTGAATAAAGTACTTGCAAAACCTTAGCAATTATGGAAATAAACATGGACACCAATTTTCAGAAGGTAATTCACCTAAGTCATCATAAAATATTATCTATTTAATATGTTTTAATTATATAATGAATAGGATAGAGAAAATACCTGAATGATTATGCAAAGAGAGAAGAATAAATCAATAATAAAGTACTCATAGAACATCACAAAGGATGGTAGTTGTGATTTTCTTGCAATATGAGTTATTGGTACACGGTGAAGTTAGAAGTAACTAGCCAATTTCCTATATTTAATTAAATAGCTTTCGTTTGAATACTAGATACTCTGCATTATATTTTCTTCTCTGGACAGATCGATGGTCAAATGCAGACTCCAAAGGGAAAAAATAGTCATATAGTTTTATGTACATACAGTAGGGTTTTCAGGTCTTACGTTTCTTCCTTAAGATTTTCGTTTCTCTTGGGTTCCTTTTAAGTCTTAAACTTCTTTCTCTCCCGCACGGTACTTTCTTCCTCATGTGTAGAAAGTATCGTAAGGCATAGAAAAAAGTAAGATTTAAAAGGAACCCAAAAGAAAAGAAAATCTGACGGAAAAAGCGTTAGACCTGATAATCCTAGAACATATACTCATCACTGCCCATTTTCATGTTAAAGAGAAATTTCGTCAAGCAGCCAAAAATGGATTAAATGGATGTACTCTAAAATAAGAGCTATTAAACTGTGAAAAATAGATTTGATCGAAATAAAAAAAGAAAATGAGTACCTTCCGAAATTGTCAGTTACATTTTTTCCAAAGGAACCATAGAATTATGTGAGCCACACATAAGAAAAAATATATTGTCCCACAGAACGGTATTATGGTTCTAGAAATACACTTTTTTTCTGTATTATTATGTGTATTATAATTAAAGTTATGGGTAAGAAAGAATCTCATTGAATTCGTGTGCTAGATTTCTTTTAACAAACAAATATATTTTTGTTATTTCTCATCTTATTGAGCTATAAGTTTCACTGAAGTAAGAATGGTACATTCAGTTAGATTCGTCGAAAATTGTCGATGACAAAAAGTTCTACGTTCAAATATTCTAGAATGTGGTAGTGTTATTGTGATATATTTTCACACGACTTTTAATGTTATCAGCATGGTCGGAGTATCCCATTATTTGATGTCGCACCCGCCAGTACGATGCATTTAAATGATGATACAAGCATAATGATAGCAGTTTTCATTACACGCAAATTCATAGAAAACCTTCTAAATTCAGCATTGAAGCACATAGAAGAACCGTAAAGACATTCCAGCTGAGGAACTCATATTGAGGGAAGCTTTCTATCTTCAATGGAAAACGTCTAAGGAAGAGTAAATGATACAAGAGTCAAAGGCTAACCAGAAAGGTACCCAAACCTGATACTCTTACATATGGGTGAGAATCTATTCCTTTTAAAGAGGTTCAAAAGTCATGAGCAACGTGTAAAGTTTAGCTGTTAAGACCTTATAGTTTTCCCGCTATCTCTGAGAAATATATATTCCAAAGACAAACGATTTGTCTTGGAATCACGGTTTCTGACGCAGAAAGTAAATTAATAGAAGAGTATTTATTTGCTTGAAGTTCGAAAGTTTCGCGGCTCGAGCCTGGTCATGTCAACGCTTTTTTTAATTTAACTTTTTCAGTTGTGCATGTGCAAATGCTATGTGTTATAGTACGCTTTTGACATGTAAAGTGAATATTAGTGTTCTGTGGCTTTTTTTGTTCTTTCATTTGTATTCTTCTTTTTGCTTCATTTATTTACAATCTGCTAATTTACATAGGTGCTCGGTGGAAACGTTTATGAGTTTATAAACTACAGCGGTATTCTAGTAAATACCTGACCAAAAACATGCGAATTAGCAGACAAAGTAGCACATATTACCCACCTCGAGTAATTTTTAAGTTCTCCTTCTTCTATTTCCAATATTAATATGCAACAGAAAAAAACAAACTGAGTGTGAAACGTTCTTAAATAGGTTTAATAACTTCTTTAATATACCTTCCCTCAAGATATGAGTTATGTTACGGATGGAAATGCAGCTGTATTGCTTATGTATAATATTAAAGTTTCGAACGGATTTCAATAAATGTTAAAAACAATAATAAATATATTTCTTAAATACTTATCCGTATATATTTTGTAATTTCCACCACAACCAGTCTTTAGAAAGTAGGAAATTACTTGCGTTTCAGAAGTTTATAATCTTTTTTTTCTTCTTCTTCTTTCAGTTGGGTGATAACGGCTTTTATGAACTTCTCCTGCTTAAACTCCCGTTTTGGATTAGCAACTTTAGTTCGAAATGAAGATTCATTATCGACATCAGAAAAGGTTTATTTTATCAGAGCTGTATTTTCTGTTATATTATTGGCAATAAACACAGTAGGACTAGAACATATTTTGTGGAAATTATTCAGAAATTAAACCTAATTTTCCTTTCTAATTATCATAAATATCATTTAATAAATGATTTAGGCTTTTATCATTCATTTTAGTATGTATTTTACTGAGATATAAGTGTAATTTTAAAAGGGATTCTTAGAAGTTCTCTAAAGTAAAGATTGGTCGAAATAAGTCTGAATAGGACTGCCTTCCAGCAATAATTCCTTTGCGGCAAGTCGATATCTCAAATAGATTTCCTTTGTGGAACGATTTTACTTTTAAAAAATGCGTGGAAGATGCAAGATGGATGACAGTTGTTATACATTGAATTCCCAGAGAAAGGAAACGCCTTACGAAACGCCCAAATGCAAGATGGATAGATGAAATCATAGCGCTGTTCAGGAGCTACATTGATAAAGAAAGCAGCTAACTGAGATGTGTGAAAAGAAAAGAAGGAAGTTTTCATCCAGCTGTAGATAGAAAACGGCTGAATATGATATATTCAATACTCTAGAAACGGAAAGTTTCCATGAGAGAGAGAGAGAGAGAGAGAGAGAGAATTCTTATTAACATCCTAAATGAGCTGATGAGATTCTAAGGACGGGATCTACAGTTTTAGATAAAATTTGCTCCGAACCACTCCGTTTAATAAACCACGGCGGGATTTAAACCCGTGACCACGCGCACAGAATACGAGTGTACTAATCTCTTGGTCACCCCGAGGTCAGGAAAATTCTCATGAAAATAAGGGGGAAAAGTGTCTTTGTAATTTATCGAATTCCGCTTAGTTTCAGAGATACAGGCTGCCGAATGTGTGGGAAAATGAATCTTTGAGCTTAATATTTCCAATACCACTAATAGTAGAACTGATG
>JAGDQP010048453.1:0-12213 GCA_022664845.1 Lepisma saccharinum
GACCCGTATAAAAGCCGTTTAGAATATTCCCACTGTACATGTTTTAATCTCTTGTTAGGATCAAAAAGTACCAAAAAGCCCATTTTGCCTTTGGAAATGTTTGTTTGAAGAATTTTTACATGTCTATAAAATCTAACACTCTGGATTCTTCCGGATTTTGTGTTGTTATTTAATTGAGCAATGTGTTCCCGTATTCCATCCCTTAAAGGTCCAACGAAATCTTCTCGAAGCAAACGAAATTGTACATCTAGGTAATGTTCTACATCTGCATAAGCTCCTTTGACAATATTTGGTCTTATAAAAGCAGGCTCTTGTGACAATATATCACTTCGTGAAGGAAACACTTCAATTTCCCTGAAGTCGTTTGGAGGTGCTTGAAATTCAGCAGTGTCTGCATGTTTTCTTTTTTTCTCATCTTCCAGTTTGGCTCGGTATTCTTTGATGATGTTGTGTAAAGTTATGAACTCGGATTTTATGTTCCCATTTAAAGTAATTCCTTGAAACTGTTGAATTCCATCAATCGCCATCGTGCAAGTAATGATGATTTCTTCAAGTCTTTCGCACGCTGTTTGAGGAAGTCGCTTCACAACATTTTGACAAAAGACTAACATATTGTTCATCAGCTCAGCCATTTTTGCACGTGTCATTTTCAAATCATTTGTCATTGACAATGATAAAATCAACTCCCTAAGTCGTTTCAAGAAATGAACAGACGTTGCAGTAGAAAGTATTGCAGTTTTGTTTTCTTGAAGGTCAGATTCACATACTTTGGCTAGCAAGTTGATGATAAGTACCATCCAGTTAGAGTCCAAATCTGTTTTCAGCAAATCTCCGAATCCACTGTTTTCATTTGTCAATACAAAGATTATTTGTGAAGGGTTTTGAAAGGTTAACTGTTCCAAACGCCTGTAACCTAGTTTTATCTTCCTACTTTGTAATGCTCTAGAATTAGCTTTTTCTTCCAGACTACAACTATAGTCGCTTTCATCTTTTTGCAAACGATCATCTCCACGCCTACCAAACGTATTTCTCTTAACTTGTGTAGAGACATCACATTCTGAGTTCCCAATAGGAAACTTCTTTCGAATTCCTGCGCTAGAATTTAGTGATCCGTTATCACCAGTCCTCCTTGACGGAGGAACATATACGGCGCCGCCATTTTCAACAGAACTACTTCTTCTCCACGAAAAGCTACTTCTTTGTGACTCATCGCGCTGATCAGACGTTGCAACAATGTCTTTGTCGGTAACATTTGTTTCAGATTTTGTATTTGATCGATTGTCTCTCCAGTTTCTGTCTGAATCACTTCGGCATTGACTTGGTCTTCTCCAATTCTGTTGCTTTACACTACTTGAAGCAAGCTGTTCATCTGTACTGTCTGCTACGTCTTTGTCCAACAGTTCTTCACTTTTGTCCCCTGGCGGTTTATCTTCATCTTTCAATGCGTTGGCAAGTGCATCAGCTAAGCTTCCTTCAAATGCCATCGCAACAATTTTCTGAAATGAATAGAATACAACATTTTACTCATACATACAAAATAAAGATGGCCATTCAAAATATAAATACTATCCTTTAATCGAATTAAACTCTTTGCTCAAAGCTGCTGATTACAGCTGTAATTTTCATTATTTTTATGTTCTCTTTTCACCAAACTTTTTTTCAAGTTTACTTAGACAAATTATAAGATAGACAAAATGATTTGCATTTCTAATAACAGCTCTATAACATATGCTCGTCTTGATGCAGTTTAAAACGTCATGGTCCATAAAAATACATGTTTACGCATTTGGGTTCCCCGGTTACGTGGGGCGAGCGGACGTGCGCTCAGCAGATATATGAAAATCGTGGGATGAGCGGACAATACATAATAGGAAACTGTAGTTCGTGGGATGAGCGGACGTGGGCTGAACAGACATATGAAAATCGTGGGTTGAGCGGACAATACATAAAAGGAAACTGTAGTTCGTGAGATGAGCGGACATGGTTTTGCTTCGACATATTTTTAAACCTTCGCTTACACTTTCTTTCAAAATTAGGACTGGACAATGTTTAATTTTGTACACATTGGCGGTTTAAAGGCTTTATAGCACACGGTTTCGTCAATTTTAATGCATTCCCTTCTTCTTTTATTAAGTCAAACGCCTAGCCTACACGTCATGTTTACTGAAATTTCTTCCCCTGCTTGTTTGATCTTTTGGATGATTTACATTGACCCTATTATTCAACTTACAATTCGACCCTTCGACTGCATTGTTCATCCTGTGTCGTTGTTCATGAACCTTCTAGAAAGAAACATAGATTCGTGCATTATGAACCAACTGGTCTAAGAAGTAGTCCAAGAGTTTCTGTAACTTATCATCTTGGGGTGCTCTTGACATTATCAAGAGCCAGGCGTAATCGATTGTGTGAAAATGATTTAGAACAAGGGCCGCGCACATCTTGCATGTTTTCCTTATTTCTCAGTTTTCTTTGTACTCTTTGACAAGGCCAATTCCTTGTACTTTTCTCCACAGTCACTGATTAAAATGATATGAATAACCTGGTATGGAAATTTTGGGAAACCCAATTTCACCTACACCACAGCCATTTCGAAGTCTATTTTAACATACTTACAAATTAGACTTCTTAGTTATTCGACTTATTAAAAAGAAGAGACGGTATTGAAATTGACTGTGTGCTGAAAAGCCATTAAATCACAAATGAGTAGAAAATTACACATTGTCCAGTCCCAACTCTGGAAGAAAGTGTGACGGAAGGTTTTAAAATATGTCGAAGTAAAACCATGTCCGCCCATACCACAATTTTCATATGTCCGCTCGCCCCACGACACGATTTCCCTTACGATGATTTTGTTAAAACAGAAAAAAAAGACTGTCAATGTTTCACTCATACACTCAGAATTTCTTCAGGGAAATAAGGAACCTGAAAGGATGAATATGAGGAGGCAGATTTAGGGCGATCCTTGCGGGGACACAGGGCGCCAAGAACTTATAGTGCCGATATATGAAAAGAAAGAGCGACTCGATTTGTAATCAAGCAGGGAGATTACGAAGGAATGTTGATTTTCTGTCGTAAACACAGTGCTGACATGTTAAAAGCAATGGCCAAGTTCATTCTACCTCATGGGTGATGTGGAAATGTTTGAAAATAAAAGAGTGTGAAGTAGAACTGGTGGAGTGGGATCTCAAAATGTTATTTAGCAGAGAACGCCATCTCTCTAATCCAGCTCTCGTCCAGGTAAAGGAAAAAACAACATATACAAAACAAAAACATGTGAAGGTCGCATATTCTATTGACACAGAAAACCTAGTTGAATAAATTGATGTGGGCACATGGGCGTCGCCAGAAAAAAATGGGAGGGGGCGAAAGGGGGGACGTCGGATTTTTCGGGGAGCACATTGATTGATGCTACAGTTAAAATTTTATGTACAGGAAACATCTATTGTTTAAAATTTTGGTAGCTTTTTGTTCGTAATGTTCGGCTGTAAAAATAATGAAAGGACGGCATACATTATAAACAAATGAATAATCTTTGCTTTTTTTAGTTATATATGCCAATAACAGTGATGTGACATCATAAATACAGTAATCTATTTGCCTTTGTTAGGTTCTAGATGTTTATATAATGTTCTTTTAATTTAATGCTTTTTTTTTCTAATACACATTATGTTATTTTCTCTACATTGCGTTTTTGTAAAGATTTTAACTTTAGTTTTAAACAATAATGTTGTTAGTCGAGATTTCATACAAAGATAATGAAGTAGACCAACTTAGTCAGTGAAGAATAATCCAACGATTTCCATGAAGTTCATCGGAAGTCTGAACAAGTATGTCTAAATTTAAATTTTGGTTCCGTCGCTCCATTTGAAGCTGCTCTAAATCAGAGAAACGTTCATCCATTATCTTACTTCTTAGCCAGTTCTTGACCCGGATACGACGAGAATGCGGTGGATGGCACAGTGTCTCCCAGTCAAGTCGCTGTATGGTATCTCTGCCCACCCGCGCCACATGCGACCTGACATTGTTAGCCAGAAACCGTACATCCTTCCGATTCACCAATGCTAGCTCCTTCTGCTACAGTGCCTGTTGCACACGTTCCAAACTGAATGTTCAAGTTTAAGAGGTGCACCACTTAGCGACTAGCCTGCCAGATCATAGCGTGATCTTGGGTGGATGTGAGATGGCCTTGTGTTGTGAGGCACAGGTTTCCGCGGTGACAGACTGGGAGTCTCATATAGGACCCACCTTTTGTTACTGGTGAGCACTCGATCGAATAGGTGTGTTACGGTGCCGAGAAAGCAAGGACAAAGGCTGTCGCTTGTCGGTTCTGGTTGGCTTCCGACAATGTGTGGGGTGCCAACTTGCTCAACTTGTACGCCTTCCACGTGCGGAGCAGGTGAAGTCTGGTAGTTTCATCAGAAACCTGGAAGCGTTGGGTAAGTTCGCCACACGCTTTACTGCTGCCCTGCCCTATCGCAGCCTTCAGGGTCTCGTCATCCATATATGTGGATGATCATTGCGGGGTTTATCACAGGAACAAATCTCCCAACCTGAATTTCTGAAACCAATTCCTGCGATGCGTTCATTCAGCATTATCCTGAAAGACTTGATGTATTCGGTGATTTGATTCAGCTGCATAAAGTCATAAAGCATTCGGTGACTTGACCTTAAAGTCATAAAGCAGACAACCTCGAACAAAATGCTTCATTTGTCTTCGCCACTACTCGAGCTTTGACTGATGTGAATGCGCAAAGCGCCTCTCTTGGTCAATGTTCCCACTCCCATCCCGATAGCTTATCCAGGACCTGAAGAAGCGCTTATTTTTGTATTAGTGAACACGTCTTTCAATGCGACGTCAAAAACGGTAAGAACAGTTTTCGACACATTGTACTTTCTGAAAAGCCATTCTGTATCCTTCTAACAGCTCAGCAAGATTTGAAATATTTTCTACCTTCATACCACTCATTTCTTCATGAGTGAGCGAGCATCAACTTTAACTTCGTTTACAGATGTTCTATCCCCGTGAAATAATGTAACAATAATCTAATAATATTTAGCTTAAGAAATTATTCAGTTTTAGGGTCGAAGGCCATCATTCCTCTTAGATTGTCTTCATTATCTACGAATCTCCTAGTCAGTTCTTTAACAGAACAAAACTTGAATGTAAATACCTCTTGAGATACAGAATATGCTTCATCATCGTCATCCAAATTAGCTCCGATTTTATACATCCAGCCATCGCGCCTCGCTTTCTGAGTTATTCTTCCAATTATGGTTGTGTTCAACTTTAATAATGCAAAGATATTTTTGGCTTTTAATGTTCCCTTAAATATTGTTCTTCATTTTTATACCACAATAATATATACAATGTCAACTCGGTAAACAATTAGGAAGAAAACCTGATTTGAACAAACAATATTCCGGTAAGATGGAATCCAATATTTTCATTTCCTTTTTGGTTAGTGTTTTCCGAAGAGCCATTTTCGTTGGTAATTTGTCTCCTGATTCATTTTAGCATCATCCAGATACCTTGAAAATAGCAATTACAATACATACACAAATAAATGTTTATTATGGTTTATTTTCTACCAAGCCATAAGCATTTAAAGGTACTGCAATAGTGCGTTATAACAGAATGTACTATTGATAACTTTACGTCGAAACGATTTCAGACTTTATTTTAAAACGCTAGATGAAACTAGGGCTGGGCGGAACCGGATCGGGCCGGATCCTGAAGGAACCAGTTCCAAGGTCCGGATCCTGAAAGAACCAGTTCCAAGGTCTGGATCCTGAAGGAACCAGTTCCAAGGTCCGGATCCGAGATCCGGGTACCCGGTTCCTATAGGATCCGGAACCGGATCCGTTTGGATCCGGGTAATGAGGATCCGGATCCAAGTGCCCATCCCTAGTTGAAACAAACTGTGGGACTTGTATGTCGTGTTTTTGTTATGAAAACTGTCTATTCAAAGATATTTTATTCCTCAATTAGCACACGATAAATACAGATATATATATATATATATATATATTTTCTCTCAATCAGATTTTACTATGCCCGTATGCATTAAGTTCAACTAAGGAACACTGAATCGCATTTCACTTTCTATATCGGTTTCTACAGTTTAATTAACCATACGTATTGCTACCCGAGCCAAATCTAACATAACCTAAACTTACCGTACCTGCCCAGTGTTATTTAATAATTGAAAATATTTGTAGAGTTCTGATCGAACGTGGTTTTACAGCAAAGTTGGCTAGGCATATTACCTGAATGATCATGGTTTCATCCAGCAGTTTCATGGCTCAACGAAATTTCGCGAATAACGATTGGTGCAACAATAAAACCGCGAAATTCTGGTATTAATCAGTGTTTTGATTGGGACTACGAATCAAATTGTTTTGAGGAACTGGTCATTCATGTTGCATACAAACGCATCACCTTCGGACGAAACTCAATATCAATTCACGTTTACTTCCCTTTTAAAATTAAACTACTAAGTGAGGCCTCAAAAAGTGCGGAATTATTTTGGTAATCCTCATTTTATAACAGATTACTTTCTATAATTTATTCATTTGAATAATCTCCTATTGTTAAATTCATTTCCGCGTTGAGCAGAGAAGGTCTACTTTTTTACTTAGTTTTATAAATTTATGTGCAAATATTAAAATATTGCAGTAGTTCGTACTTCAAAATAAGGTTAAATTTTTCAGACATACGGGAAACAAATGTGGACAATTACAAGGCACTTGTGACCGCATTATCAATGCCCTACTTTAAAAAAAATGTCAGAGTTGGGGGGCCAGTGAGGGGGCCTGGCCCCCCCTTAGCGACGCCCATGGCAATGCATCCAGACACTCAAATTAAAAAAAAATATGGTACAATTAAAAACCTATCGAGTTCTCGGATAGTGATTTAATATAGACGGCTTCGTATTTCTTCGTTTCAATAAAGTATCGAAAAGAAGGAACTTCGTATTATTTAAGTTAAGTCAATTCGTCTTTAAGAATAGACTTCTTATTATCATAAACACGTAAATGAATCGTTTGAAAATTCTATCAAGGTCAAACCAGGAACAGAGGATTTTTTGTAAATCAGGCATTTTTAATAAATCATTTAATAGTATCCTGATAAATTCCCGATTGGTCGTTCTTCGGAGATCTTACGTATTCCGATACGACTATCATAAGGCCTCAAAAAGTATACGTATAATACTTAAATAATGTAATGTACTTTCTCATCACAGTAACAAGGAAGTCTTCATCAAAATAGCATTTCATGTTTGCTTACGTTGACGGTTTGTTTATTCAGTTTGCGATAAGAAAACTGATGACCAAAACAAACGTCAACGCCTTTTGATATGCCACTCCTTCCTTTATAACAACAGATTTATCAAGAACGATGCTAATGACATTAGAATTCGAATTGCAGAATTCAAAATCTAGCCCCCAAACCTCTACCTCGCTATGAGTATATGATCATGAGATTTGAGTCAGGAAATCTTGTGTCAGAAAGGCGAATATCCCCTCCCAATGACAAGGCATAAACAACACAGTTTAATATAAGAAAACACGAACCAATTGTATAAAATAAAGTTCAAAAATCGGACATGTTCATGGTCCAATTAACCAACTCATCTAGTCTCGCAACTGGTGACCTAGCCCATTCTCTTATGTTATGTTAGGGTGACCAGAAATTTGTTGACGAAAAGAGTATACAATAGATGAAAGTTAGTTGGAATTCTGGTAAATTCTACTATATAAAACTGTCTATGAAACTTCTTTTTCAAAGCATGCTCAATTAATGTTGACTCGTAAAACTTCGGTAAACAATTTTGTACAGCCCATTTTAGTGTCTTTTGACTTCGGTTCGTCACGAATGTATGAGTGCAATACTGCTTTAAATGAAGAAACATCCAGGCGGGATTCGAACTCGTGACTTTGGAAATGCTTACTTGAATAACCCCCTAGATTTTATATAATACTTAAATAATGTAATGTACTTTCTCTTCAATCTGCGATAAATATTCCGATTTGAAGCAGCTTAGACTTTCATAACTGATTCGACAATTGTAAGCGGCTGTAAATTTTTTGAAATTATTTCAGTCTATGTCATCATCTAATCATTTCCGGTCACACGCACAGTTCACCTAATGTTCTACGTAACGTTACCACATGCTACAAAAATCACTAGGAAATGTGGTTAAATCGCCACTCAAGTCGTTAGGCGATACTGACACGTTGATTACACAGCCCAAAATGCACTTGAAAGTCCATTGCACGCACTCTTTTCTGATGTTCGAATAGATTATGTTTAACTTCTAAATACATACAGTGGGTAAAAAAGTAAAAACTGGATTTTTATATGGGCCAGTCTAGTAACTGTGGACTTCGGCCCGTCACGATTCGGCTTTAGCTGTTAAAATCCACACCCATGTCCCTGTCGAGACTCGAGCCCTGGACCTTCGAGCCGGTGGACTACCGCCGCAGACCGCTCGGACAAGGGTAAAAAAGTATTTGGACAAGCTTAACAAAGAGGATAAACAGACTATTTCACACGTAAAATGTGGCTCATTTTGAAATCTCTTGCTCTTTTATGATAATTTGGATGACTTAGAATGCTATAGAAATAATTACAACTTGATACACTTGTAAGGTAACAGGTAACGAAAGAGTGACGACTACGTAAATTCATCACAAAAAAGTATTTGGACAACCCCATACTACTCTCGAAAGAAATGTTCTAGGTATCCTTTTGTGTACAAGAGCAGTCTTCATAATGTATTGAAGCAATCCACACCGTGTCAGGCATAAAGAAGCAGTATGGGGAACAAAGTGAATGGAACAATATTAGAAGAACTCACTTTAATTTCAAATTACGTGCGGAAGGTAAAATGTACTGAGACATAGCCAAGCTTCTTGGAAAGCCATGCTCTACCGTAGAAACATAAAACACAACAATTATTGTTAAATATAATCCGTTCTGGCCAACCAAGGAAACTAAGTCCCCGGAATAAAACCTACATTCTTCATGCTGCGAACACAACTCAAAGAATTAGTACTAAAGATTTGGCTACTTCACTCGCCCAAAACATGCAAGTTAGTGTTACATCACAAACAATCCAAAATTCATTGAAAAACTGTCGATTTAGAAGATGTGTATCCAGGGTATGAATATTGTCCACTTCATTAGTAATTACATAACCCCAAAGCAAAACAGACCCTCCATCATTTTTAACAACTGGAGCAATATGCTTTTTACTGAAAGTTCCATTCTTCTTTCGCCACACGTCCTGCCACACCCATCACTTCAATACAAGTTTATCTTAATCTCATTTTCGAACAAGACCTTTTTCCAAAATTCCAGGCACTCCCATTGATATTTCTTAGAAAGAGCTTCTTCTTTCTGCTTTCCTCGGATATGTATGTTTTGTTTCTGGATACACATCTCCTGAATCCTACTTTTTTCTGTGAATTCTGGATTGTTTGTGGTGTGACATAACTTGGATGTCCTGGGCGAGTGAAGTAGGCAAATCTTTAACACTTATTCTTTGAGTTGTGTTCAGATAATAAAGAATGTAGGTTTTATTCCGGGCAGTTAATTTCCTTGGTTGGACAGAACGGATTGTATTCCGCAATAAATGTTCTGTTTTATGTTTTTTCATGATGTATCCAACAGTACAGCATGGCTTTCCAACATAGCCAAGCTTGGCTATGTTTCAGTAGCTTTTACCTTCTGCACGTAATTTGAAATTAAAGTGAGTTCTTCTAATGCTGTTCAGTAGTGGTTGAAGATGTTTAATCAACAATGGATTTCCCTTACCCCTCTCTGTTTTTCTGTTTTCAATCCTCTGAAATAATTTGCTCTACAAGAGTGTAGGGACCTTATAATGTGAGAAGCAATAAATTTTGCCATTAAATTATTAATTTTCTTGTTGAATTTTCAATGCAAAATATTCAAATTATTTCACGTATTTTACCTGGCTTGCAATCGATCTTATTATGATTAGAATATTTCATATTCTTCCTGATGCAATTTATTGCGCATTCTTTAAATAATAATTCTCGCCATGAATTATAGAAAACACTAATTGCTTTGTTCTGGTTTCGCACCTTTGATGCTCGGAAAAAAATGTCCATGAAAACATGATCCACAATGAATCTAATATATATATTTCTTTTAAATAAGTTAAAGATAAAGATATATCCATCGAAACTGCATTTTTTTCTGACGAAGAATTAAACGTATTGAAGTTACGCTACAGCTGTGCTAATTGAAAATCTCCCTTGCTGAAAGCAGGTGACCGAAATCTCTTTTTATGGTTTCTCATCTCTAGTTGAAACTGGTAGCTGTTTTGGCTTGCTGTGTAACTAAACATTAAAAAGGTGATATTGTATAAATATCTGAGTTTTGCACTCTTTCATATATAACATTAGGTAATAATCTATTTGAAATAATATTAAACAGAAGCAGCTGATAATCCTTAAAAGGTGAGAAACTCCTGTCTGATTGTTTATGTGGAATCTCTTTTTTGTGAACCAGAGAATGAAGGATGTAAAATAATCTAAAATGATGCTTCCTTTCTTCTCTGATCTTTCTGTCCGTATAAAATTACTTTTTCTCTTCACAATTTTGCAGTTACAATGAACTGAAACGATATGATAGAAACAGAACAACATTGTTGGTTTAATGAAACATGTTTCAATAGAAGCATTTGTATTTGATATAAAATATTGCTCTAATTCTATCTGATACAGTCAGCAATACAACATATGGCTAAATTCATAGACAACTCAGGAAGGAATTTTAATATTATCGTAGTTTTAACACAGTCAAATTTTAATCTCAAAATTTTCTTTCATGATTGTTCGGACACAGATGAATTTATCCAAGGGGTCGAAAATTACATCTGTTCGAAGGCTTGGCGTACTGACGTTGAAAATTACATCTGTTTGATCGGTGTCGCTTCATGACGCTCTCTCTGCAATGTAGCATATTTTTTTAGGAACGAATGGAATTTATTGGTCAAATAAAATAAAGAATTTTGCGTTATCCAATCCAATTTAGTTCAGAACTATTTTTATTGGTCATGATTTAATTTCCTAACTTGTACAGAGATGATAAAAATCTAAGTTGTAATGATTTCGTATCACTTTAGTTTATCTATTGCGCTACTAAAAGTTACGTAGTTTATTCGTCCATTAAGTTTTCAAGTTGTATTTTGTGTGTCTTCAAGTATCTTCTGCGAAGAATTTTTATCATCAGCTTATTGGTAAGTTAACGTTTTAAATATCATTGTTTTCAGGTTACAATTACTTACTATTATTCGCTGAGTTACAAAGTTAATTTGTAAATTCAACTTTAACGAAGATTTTATGTGAGACCTAAATATGCTGATTTTTAAAAAATTGTCTGAATAATAATATTTTAATATTCTAATATCTGGCTATACCGGCCAACCCTACGCGTGAACGCTGGATCTCCTCAATGCTAATCCAATGCTCTGCCGCTCGGTCAAGGCTGCTCATATGTATTATTGTATAGCCGAAAGGATTCGGGAAGGTGTCGACCTTTTGCACGAACAAACGGCCTATGTTGAAGGTGGCATCCCGGCGTTTGCCTGGTGTGAATAAGAAAAACCCTGTCAGGATGGTTGACCGCTGGGATCGAACCCACGACCTTACTTTCCAGTTATTTTTTTAATGACCTGCCGTAAAAACTGTACGACAAATACAAACATATAATAATGTTGGTGCTTTTGCATGCACTTTTTCTTAGCATTCTTTATTTACTGAACAGTAATCTATGGTCTAAGCCTGTTACAAACTACCCCGTGAAACATTTGTTTAAGCACCTTTGGTGAAAGTGTTTTTAAGTTATACAAGGATCAATCTATTAATAGTTGTCATTAGTTAGTTGGCTCAGAGCTTAAAACCTACCCAGTGCCGATCCAAAGCCCACAACATTACTGTCTGGATATAAGAAACAGATCACAGTGGTTCTAAATGCAACTCCGATAGTATTTACTTGCTGTGTCAGCATTAGGCTTGGATATCGCAATGAATTGGCGTGTAGGAATCGAACAGCGCTATTCCACTGAACTACTGTAGCCTTTCAACTTTATTTCTGGTGTGGAACAGTGCAAGACCGCACAGAAACATAAATAAAACTGTTTCACCTGGGGGAACGTTAGTTAAGATGGGCGGCCAACTGTA
>JAGDQP010048454.1:0-14742 GCA_022664845.1 Lepisma saccharinum
GAACGTGGGAAGAACTCATCTGCTGTGTTTTCGTGCACTATGTAGCTGTATCGAAGAGCGTATCCGAAGCAATGACGAAGCGTAACTCTTTTGGAAGCGCAAGGCAGTTCGTCCACTGCCGCAACTGAAACCAAGAAACCAATTTGCATACGATCAAGCGATCAGTACGACCTTAGGAACTTTTAGATCTGACTGTTAACACGCTGAGTCTACTATATTGCACACAGCCGAAACTAAAACTAACGCGATGCCCTGGAGGAACACATTTACTAACACTTCTCTTATAAAGAACTAACTAAACAAATTTAGAGTGATTACTCACCTGTAACGCTACTGTCTTCCCTATCTCTGAGGTATCACCAGCCAGTAATTCATCGTAGCCATTCAGATCCACCATGTCAGCCGGAAAGAACTGCTGTAAAAGAGGCGGAGAAATGATCAAGAGAAAAATAAAATGGAACTATAAATATGTACAATACTCTGAAATCAAGATTCCACTGAGACAACGTTTGGACAACATAAAGCATGAGATTTCCTTTATTTTTTAAAATAACTTGTTTTTTTCAATGTTAACAGTTCCTTCCCTTCATTCAAACTACGTTCCCATGTAGCAACGCAGTGTTTTAACAGGACAATACGCCATATCTTCATGCCGGTGTAACCTTGCGATGGCCTCCTAACTCACCAGATTTCAATCTATTTATTAAAATAAGCTGACAAGGATAAATACCTATGCACAACAGAATAAAAAACAAAAACAAGGTGAAGTAACAGTTTCAGTTCTATAACAGAGCCTTCCTTAGATTAAAACAAGAGACTTCTTACAACCGAGTTGTATCAAGCTATTTCCTTGTCTTGGGAACACTCAGAGAGCTAACGGCATCGTAGTCTTTTTTTTTTTTTTTTCGTTAAGCATTTAGTTGTGTCAACGTATTTTAATAGATTAACTTAATGGATCCAAGTCCTGAGAGTAAGTATATCCATATTTCAATTCAATTCTTGGATATAGTTGAACCCACGATGAACCGCAAACATCTGATCAAGTCTGTTACAAGGTGTTTGTGGGTTGACGTATACAAAGTCAGTGACTTCAGTATTAGTTAATGTTCTTAGTACAATGCTAACAGAGTGTATATCATAACAATATTTATTATATTTGACTCAACGGAAACATCATCTTAGAATGGGTTATTTCATTTAATTTGTTTAGATTTTCTTTCTAAATCTTTCCCAATGAGGTTCGAAGTCTCAAATATAATTACATTAATTAGTAGAGACTAAAATGTATACTAATTACCAGAGAATTACGAAAGGAAGTGGCTAAATTTATACTTCTTGTAGTATATAAATTTAAATAATCTCATCTCACGCGAAAACTAATTTTTTTTTTTAAATTATTATTGTATAATATACTGAAATTAACTGACTTACACATTCGGTATTCACAACAGCTTAATAATAATAAGAAGAATAAAATAACTCCTGTATTTGTACATTTTTGTTCCATATTTTGAGCGACTAATATTACTAATCAATACAGAAATGTATCTTATGTAAAAATAAAACACTGACGTCAAGACCTTCCAGGTAGCTTCAAAATCGGTTTGCCTTGCAAGTAATCCAGGGAGAGCAATTTTCTAAAACAGATTTAATCTATCCCAAGAACAGTCTCTCTCTCTCTCTCTCTCTCTCTCTCTCTCTCTCTGTCTATTTTGAGAGGAGATGATTTAAAATGCATGTAGAATATGATGAAGTTTCATCACGTAAAAGAAAACAAGAAGTGGAAAAGGAGTGCTGAACTTTCAGGTTCAGATTTTAGAGAGAAAAGCTGGCTGTCGCTTCATTTCCTCTAAGTTTATTTAGAATTCGTTCCAGAGCACATTTAGAATTCTTTTGCTTAATTCTTAAGTAAACAAACAATTATAATAAATGTGGGATTAGAGTTTATTCTTTCTGCAAGTGATGACGCTTACAGGTCCAAACATTAATGAAACTTTACATTTACAATATCTCACAGCTTTATACTCATTTATCACTTGATAACAACAAGGGGAATGAATGGGAAAGGTAGCGTCCATGACATCAATTATACGTGCCGTTCCGATATGCTCCTGGTGAAACGGAGCGAAAAAAACAAAACCGCAAATCAGAGCCTAGGTGATAACTAAAATTCAGATATAAGACAAAATGATTATCATTTTGACGTTACAAACATTATGAAAAGTACTTGATTTAAAAAATAAACCTTAAGGTTTTTAGAATCTGATTCACAACAAAAATACTTAAAATTTGTCCCGCAGACGAAATATTTATGTGTATATTTCTTTAAATACAACTTTTGGTACTTTATTTTATACGTTTAGAAACGAATTAACGCAATTACATTTCCAAATTTTGACTTTTTTTAGAAATATTCCTGAAAAACTTGTCTCCTTAGCTGAAAAAAAAAAAAAAATAGCAGTAACTTCCCTAATAGAAAACCAGACATAATTCTGTTTTCATGGATACTTGGAATAAAAAAAAGTCTCAAACACAGCTCGTGCAATTATGAGTCTAGCATCTTAGTCGTGAGCCATAAGTGAACACAAGAACAAAACAGTATAGTATCAGAAATACGTTATTCTGTTACTCCCTCGAAATAGGCACTAGCACAACTTACGTCATGTTTAAGTTACTTTTCGATTTGTCCATTAGAGATTAGAATCCACATTGATTGACAATTATTTCCCATTTCTGCAAAAAATAAGAGATCAAGATGGCGGCCGCAAACACTTGACTCGCATTGGACGTACAGTTAGAATAGCAAACAATTTTATCTTTCTGGACATGTACTCAAATCACACTGGAACTAGAAGATAAAATAAATTTTTCGATGCTTTGCCAGGATTACTGCCGATACGTGCAAATACTGTCATTTTTCTGAAACATCACGGACAGTATCAAGGTTAATGCAAAGCAACAATCTCCAACAAAAGATGGCAACACTATCTCCGTATCTGTCTAATGTATTTTCATTGTTGCACGAAATGTCAATGCTGCTCCAACAAATTCAAGCCTCGAGAGTTCAAACTTTCAGGGAAGAAAGTTCATAACCAATTCAAGAGTTGAGTCAATGCCGATTTTTAATTATCTTTTTTTTTGTTCATTGTTGAAAGAGCTTCATTGTTATAGGTTTTGATATTCACAACAATCACGCGATTTCAACAATGAACAAGAATGAAAATAAAAAATCTACACGATTAGAACTCTCGAATTGGGTATATCAATAATTTTTACCAGTGTAATTATCTGCATTATATTAGTAAAACGTTTGAGTATATATCCATCACTTCTTAACCCGTATTAAACATTTCGTCTCACGGACATATTTTGATGCATTTGTGGCTCCCTCATCTCTCGGATCTGTGACAAGGTCAGGTTGTAAATGCTTGTACAGCTCATTAAATCTAATTACTTAAAATTATTATTACAGTATTTTTTTTACTGTGTAGTATACGAAGTCATATGAAGGAAACATTATTATTGCAAAAACGTATATATGTTAGATCAACGGATGGAAACACTGCAAGAGGCGTGGCATCTGTCTCCTATTGCCTGACCTTTGCGTGACACGGGACACAAGTTTTCATGGAATAGTCAGCAATTTTTAGTTTTTCCCCCTTCAAGCAGTTGTTGACAACTTCTATTTAACATTACAGCCCTATAAAACGATACTCGACTCGTTTCACCCAAAAAAATTAGTTCACAAGGCATTGCAAAATCACGATACACCAAAGTGATACTCAACCTTTTCTAAATCGCGGAACAGTCCCATTTGGCGAAATAGTCATAGAACAAATAAACTTACAAGTGGATCCGATGACAAGGAACTTAAGTGCATATAGAGTAGACCGGGGTATCAAGGGGTTACATCAATCAGATGAAAAAACAGGTCAAAAGTTGCGGCATTTTCTCTCAAATGGAACTTCAGTTGATAATGTAACGACTGAAAAAATAGTCTCCTTAATATATTGATCGTATTAATATGTTTTTGACCCTAATCGATATAGCCCCTTCATCAAAATATACCCGGTTTACCTTACGTAGAAACTGGTCAATGTCATGCAAAAATTATGATGATTACTTCACCAAGTGTCTTCAAATACGCCCCTGGAATGTATAAGTCCAACATGCAGCATGAAGCGAAGGCTAATTAGGAATGGCAACTCCACGTACTGTAAATAGTGCGAACTATCACTACGCGTCGACTGGTAGTGACATCTATTGAGTAAATTGCAGAATCATGTCTAGCGGCAGACTCTATAAATTGATAACGGAACAATCCACTTATAATAGGCAAGGATGCATCTTTTTAATTCTCGAAATAAAAGGAACTTGTTGAAAAAACGTGTTCCAGAGAAAGACAACTCACTCAGTGTCAGAAGCAGTGTTCTAAGGTTCCCGTCTCAATATTTCCCTTAAAATACTGAAAAAATCCCGATTTTTGTAAAAATTTCCGTCCTGCTAAGTTTATCTCCAAAATTAAGATATGAAAAGCGCCAAAAAGATTCAACAAAATTTTCCATTTTTTTCCCTTTAACCCTTCATGTGGCCCAGATTTTCCCGTTTCTCGGAAAAATTTCCCTCCACCTAACAACACTGGCAGAAGAAGTAGAAAGCTATATTTCTCCTGGAAGATGAGCAACTTCGTGAGGGTTGACCTGGTTGCGTGTGTTTCAGGTAGTTTCTATATGATGACGAAAACTTATTTAAATGCAAGGGGAGCTATGGCCTAAGCCCTTTACAAATTTGGGGTATGATGACCCTCAGGAGAAAGTGGTGGGAAAGGTCGCGTAGTCAGGACTTTATTCAATGTGCCATCACGACATTTATCTGGTGAAACAGGGAAGGCACTAGAGAACGTCAAGGAGACCGGGAAAAGAACAAGAATCCGCGTGTTTCGCAATTGTTAAGCCATAAACAATGGACCACGGGGCATATTGGGACATTCTTCAATTCTCTTCGCCTGAAGAATGAACTAAGAATTCGACCATTTTCAATACTAGAGAATGTCATTCTTCCGTACAAAACACAAATCAGTTATTGGATAACAATGCCTGAGCTTTCAGAATGAATTATTGCGTAGAAAATTAGGGACAGAATTTTAAAACTGGACACGGCTTTTCATTGCCTTCTATCCCTAAAGTTTTCCAGTGATCATCCTGTTACATTCTGAGCAGAAACACCAACTTTAATATTGACTTGATTTTACTTCTTTTTTTTTAATAGTTGTTCCTCTTTTTTTAACTGTATTCCAGTTAAATGTATAACGGATTACTGCCTCCATCTACAATTTTGTGAGATAATTAATTTTCAGATGGAAGAGAGACATTTTCAACGAATAAATTACAAACAGGTTATACATGCTATTATTATTAAACACACGACTTTCAATTAGCCTATCACGCAATATGAGACACCTTAAATATTGCTACAATTAACACAAAAAATCCTACATCTGAATTCACAAATTCCATTAGCAGTTTGACCTCTTTCGTATATAAAAGAAACTTTTAATTGGCCTGTCAGTTAAATCACTTCCAAATGTTTCCTGCGACCTTTTACATAGGATATATCCTTTTTGATGGAGTTTTACACTAAACTTCTTCTCATGTTTAGAATATGAATAAAGAAGAAAAAAAGGCTATTATATTTTTCATAATTTAACCATCAAAATAGTTGGTGTTGTTACCAATGTCAACTAAATTTGGAAAAGAAATGTTAAAAGAAACAGTGGATAACAACAAGAATAGGGTATTGTCTATTGATACAAAGCTAAGAAAAAATCTTATGTATGACATTCCACGATCAGACAGAACAGATCAATATGAACTACAGCTACAGCTAAATATTCTAGTTATGGTCACTAAAGAGAATGAAGACTTGCGTATAGATCACGTTCATTACTTAAGATGGCGCCTGTTCTAACATTAAGATGGCGTCTGTTGTAACAATCTGCTGGAATATCAAGAAAAAAGTGATCTGCCCGTACGTGCATGACAGTCGTCATCTATTACGTCAAAATTGACCTAATGATTAGTTATTCTTTTTTTCTTGCCTTTTTAGCATAGTTAATTCTATAGTTTAATTTAATTTGCATAATTAGTTTCTTGATATTAAGCTTGATGCAGAAATATGGTACTGAGTTGTCAATAGGATAGAATGTTTACTAACTACCGAGTAGAGACTATCTATTATCGGAAACAGAAAATTACGGAAGTTTTCAAGCTCTAAAGACACCTCTTTGGAAACTACTGAAAACAATTTGTTCAATCATGACTACTTTATTACTACTGAATTTCGACGATCAGTTTACAACGGAATTACTTTCTCAATAGTTTAGTTAAATACAAACTACTTTTCTGGTCAAAATGACAAATATGTATCGTAGCACTTGGCTTTTATAACGAAAACTGACACTGTTTCGCGCACTGATCCATTTTCAGAGGAGCAAGTAAATCTTTATACTATCCTTTTCAAAAGCAGCCCACACTTTCAATGATAGACCCCGGACACCGGTAATCTGACAAAGGGTTGTGAGCGCCCTCCTTGTTTTTTTTTCAAAGAGATAAATTTTATTCACAGTCTCATTCAGGTAAGTATTTATAATCTAACAAAACATAGTGGAGCAATATAGTTCTGTGGAAAGAGACCGTTGGGAAGACTGAGACGACGGTGGGAGGACAATATTAGAGAAGTATATGTCTGTGATGAAAACTGCCAGGATCTTGCCCAGGATATAATCCTATGGTGAAGGTTTGTTACTGCAGCGATGAACTTGCGAGTTCCGTAAACCATTGAGTAAGTAAGTAAGTAAGACAGGCATAACAGCCATTACCCGAAATTCAATTATCTGACAGACACGTGTTAAGGGACTTGACTGACCTCTTCATTCGCTCAAAGATTTGCATAGACTGCACTAATTGGAGGGCTGTGCAATTACCACTCAGTGCAACAACCAATTCATTCACGTATGTTTTAACTAGTTTTCACACGTAAATGTAACTTTCTAGTGAAAAAGCCACGTTTTTTAAAGCAGATTGTGTAAGACTAACAACAGATGGTTGTATTGACGTTCTATCACGTTTCTATGTCGCTAATTTTTTATTTTTTTTTCGGGAAAGATTAACCTTTACATTCCGAATCGTTCAGAGTTCTGGGCCTCGGATCCACATCCGAACTTTTCCGAATCGTGGGTCTGAAAAGGTTAAGGGTATAAATCTAACAGTGGAGGTGTATAGATAAACGGGTCTTCACTGGGAATGGTGTTAGTATGTTTAATCTAATGGCATTATTATCATTAGCGATTTGCCGAACGCGGAAGATTCTTCAATGCAGGTTGAGCCCTCTCTATTCATCCCGACCTTGCGTTTTCCACTTTGTTTTAGCCCACGATTTATCTTCCTTAATACTGGAGACTTTTCTCGCAGTATTCCCATGCCTGGCGCTCTGAGGTGCACTCATCCCCCTATCAAATTGAGTACCAGAGTGTCCTTGGTATTCCTGGTCACCTTGGGAAGGTAAAGGCGTCCAGCGTGGGACTGACCCCCTCGCCTAACCTCGTGCCGTAGGTCAAGAAAATGTGGAGCACTACCTCCACATCCCCTATGCGCCGTTCATGGCAAGTGCGTATCGCACAGGTGATAGCTTTACCTTTACCTTTAATATTGTCAAGAGTTGCATTTGCCTTCTTCTTCTTCCTCCTTTTGCTTGAAACCATATCTTAAATTGCAATTCCTTTGCCATTGTTTCCATATCAACATTTCGAAGGCTTTTCTATTGTTCCTCCATCATATTTCGTAGCGTCTACATTTTGGTTCCTACACAAAACATTTAATTTAATCTTCTCCACAACTCATTCATCGACCCACACAATCTTCTACGTGAATTTCTTTCGCTATTACTATCCTCGTCTTTATTTCTCCTCACACTTCATACCCTCTCTCTTATTCTCAGATACTTGAAGATTCAAATTAGACAGTATGAAGAAGCGCAAGCACTTTCATCTTCCTCGAGTGCGGATTATTTTATAAGAAAGACAAGAACTGTCGAGGACACTACAGTACAGACACAGAATGAAATAACAGCCACTTCTAACGCAACAAACATCCGTTTTATGACTCTATCAAAGAACGCACATCTACAACAGACCTGTTTAAAAAAAGGTTCCAGGAAATTCTTCTTCATTACCTCTTACGTCTCTCTTCGCCCCGGGTTCCTCTACGAAAAAAAAGAGGTGCTTTTAGCATCTCATGGCTAAAAGCTATACAAGCAACCATCATTTCCTCCTTGGTATACCAAGAGGCTTTGCTCCCGTAAGGATCTATTTCCGCTCTCATCCATAGCACAGAAGAACTCTTTTTATACCATCTTCTGCTCCATTTCAGATAAGCTTTACATACTTTTCACTTCTGTTCCTTTCTTTTTTTAGAGGGCTATTTCTTTTCTTTTCGTATCCAGATTTTTGCTTCTACTTTTTTTCGTTGCTATGCACTGATCTTTGCATCGTTAGAATCATTTCCAGAGTGAAGGTCTCCCAACACTACAGTTTTTTCTTTCATTCTTCAAAGAGCTCCTCTTTCTTTATTTTCCCCTTGCTTCCGAGCACAGTGGTATCTGAATTTTTCACAAAACTTACTGAACACATTCTACATATAAGAATGAAGATAAAAGCCTCCTAAACTTCGTTTTGAAATTCAGCAAAAAAAATCTTGTCTACAATGCGTTTCAAATCGTTGATTTTGTACAGAGAATGGATAAGTCGAAGCTTAGAATAATTAACAATATTCTTGAGAGTTGATAAACCATCAGAGGAAACCAGAATATATTGTGCAGTTTCGAGTTCTGTAGACCTCTAAGACGGGTCTTGGTTAGCGCGCGGGGTGAAGTGGGAAGTGTACAAGCAATCAGCGAGAATTCGTGCTTTTACTACCTACCCCGTATTGGCTATTAACAGTGTCTTCTCACCCATGATCACGCTACGACTCCTCCCTTGCGGCTACAGAACTCAGAACTAGACAATACACGTAACTCTTTTTATCTCCACTAAGCGGCTGTGGCTCGTTTGGTAGAGCTTTGGCTTCGCATTTGGGAGGTCCCTGGTTCGATACCTGCTGCTAAACATCCTGACTCGTTTTTCCAGCGTTTTTTCTGTCAAACCAGGCAAATGCCGAGATGGAACCTTGAAATTTGGTCCCAGCAGATTCCCTACCCTACTCTACTCTATCCCAGCCTGAGCCATAAATAAAATTCAAATTATATATTACTTTTAAAAAATACCCGTTTGTTAAGTGGTTCAAATTATTGATTCATTACCAGATGGAAAATGGTTCCAGATTACTCGTTCCTACTTGCCAATCAGTCATCTAACTTATCTGTATGTTTATCCATCTCTATTAGGACAAATCTGGTAAACTGTTAACATTACTCTCACCAGACAAGCTGCTGGCGGTGTTGTGGTTAACTTCACAGAGTTTGGATTGGTACTGGGGAGGCACGAAGTTCAAGGTTTGCACGGATGCAGAAGTTGGTTTCCGGGAGGGGTCCACGGGGTAGCAAAGTGTATCTGAGCATAAACTGTATATTAAATACATATAATTCCACCCAAAATTATACAAATGCTGTCTAAAACTCTGAATTTCGTGGGGGTACCCGGACCCACGTCCCTGTCATCCTGGTGTTTTCCTCAGTTTCACCTGTCAAATGTCAGGACTGGTACCTGGACAAAAGAGCCCGACCGTAGTTAATATGTAATCTGAGGCGTAAGGCTAGCGTTCACCACGTTCTGGATTCGAACACCAGCTTGGGCACGGTGACTGTGGATTTTTAAAATTTCAGTAACTCATAGAAACGTGACGGGCTTAAGTCAGTTTACTAAAACGTCTCCCAAAAGCATGTCATTGTTGGTGGAGTCGCCTAGTTGCTCACTGAAAAAGTGTGTTTAAATTGCCCTTCACGTGTGATTCGGTCCTTCGAGGAACACATTCTACAACGAACTGTAGTAGCTTTATGTTTTAAAATCCATCTCTAGCTTGATCACAAAAGTAAACTTTCAAGGTTGCCCTAAAGTTTCCCGATTCTCTCTCTCTATTTTAAAATTTCTGCAACGTATCACTCTTATTACAATCTTGAAACTGTATTAAAAAGAAATAAAAAAAAACTACGCATGGCCTAGCAGCAAATCAAACCGCGGTTTCCCATTTAGCAGTCGGCTGATCTACGTCATATGCACATAATTAGTTTCTGGCGTCTGGTAGTTTCAAATTTTAGATTACCCTCAAACCTCATGATCATTAGTTCCGTTCCGCCGAAAGAGGTAGGTCCTATAAAGCTTGCAAAGCCCTCTCAATTCATCCCATTTTGCACTTCCCCTTTCTATTGTATACGGAAAGATTTATCTTCCTTAATATTGTCAAGAAGTTCCATCAATTTTCTTCTTCTTTTTTCTCTCAACCACACCCTCAATTGCATCTCTCAGTGTGCAATCTGTGCGCTGCCAATGTTCTAACCAGTTTTTCTCCACATCCACGTTTAGAAGGCTTCCAATTACCGTTCACTGCTCTTTTATAGAGTCCATGTGTCAACTACATAATTATAATAAAATACTCCATACAAAACATTTAATCAATCTTCTCCATAACTTATAGTGCATTAGCCTGCAGAAAAGATTCTTCATTTTGATGAATTACATTCAGGAGCGTATCCTGTGGAGTATCTAGGCTACCACCGCAGCCCAACCTTGTGAACAAATATTCTGATCTGT
The DNA here is from genome assembly GCA_022664845.1 of Lepisma saccharinum. NCBI lineage: Eukaryota > Metazoa > Arthropoda > Insecta > Zygentoma > Lepismatidae > Lepisma > Lepisma saccharinum. The sequence goes on from JAGDQP010048454.1 coordinate 10,802, forward strand.
GCCAGTAATATTAATTTACATGAAAGGGAGGACAGAACACCTATCATCATCAATACTATGTGTGACCTCCGTACCCTCTTTCTACAAGGTAACAAAAAAGTTTTTGCCGTTTTTGACGTCCCATTAATCATGCGCTTACAGAGAGGAAACGAAATGACGCACGTGCCGGCCAATGGGTCCGGAGTTAGTTTCATCATCGACCTTCAGTAATACAGGCACGCTGCTAACACACAGAAGTCATAGCTCGTCCAGTGTAAAAGAGAAATGAATCAAAGCAGCTTGTTCGCGTGTATTTGTTGTATAACTTTAAAGTGGATCTGTCAGTTGCCGCATCAAGGCGCCACATATGCCAGGCATTTGGTGAGAATGCTGTGAACGAACGCCCCGCCAAGCATTGGTTCCACAAATTCCGTTCGGGAGATGTGAGCCTTGCTGATGAACCTCGCAGTGGACGACCACATGCGTTGGATGACGAGGCCCTGAAAACAGTCATCAAGGAGGACAGTGGTCTAACGTGTGATGAACTTGCAGAAAGGTTCCATGTTTCTGCTGAAACAGCCAGACTGCACCTGCATGGGATAGGGAAGTCATACAGGTTAAGCAAGTCGGTACCCCACACATTGTCGGCAGCCAACAAGGAACAACGAGTGACAGCCTTGCTCACTCGGCACTTGAACACACCCATATTTGATCACTTGCTCACTGGTGACGAAAAGTGGGTCCTCTATGACACTCCCAAACGTACCAGACATTGGTTGTCACCACGTGACCCTGTTCCACACACCTCAAGACCACCTCTGCACCCACGAAAGGTTATGTTCTCTGTATGGTGGACTTGTCACCAAGTGGTGCATTATGAGCTCCTTCCACTTGGTCAGACCATCACTGTGACCTCTACTCACAGCAGCTGCAAAAGGGTGCACCGTGCATTGCGGCAGAAGGAGCCGGCATTGGTGAATCACAAGGGTGTGCTGTTCCTCAACGACAATGCCAAGCCACATGTGACAAAGAGAACCCGGGAGACCCTTCAGCAACTTGGCTGGGAGATACTGTGCCATGCACCATATTCACCGGACCTTGCGCCAACAGACTACCATTACCACCTGTTTCATACCCTCGACAACCACCTCCGTGGGAGATTCTTCGCCAATGAGGGAGACCTGCGGAACAAACTCACGGACTTCTTTGCCTCGAAGACCACCGACTTTTATCACCAGGATATTGTGCAGCTGTAGGAACGTTGGAAAAAGGTTTTGGATGCTGATGGAGGTTACTTCGAAACCTAAAGGTACGTAGCGTCCACTGTATTGCTCTTTATCACTGGTCTAGAACGGCAAAAGCTTTTTTGGTTACCTTGTACTTATTACTTTGGCTAGTGGTAGTCCAAGGTGTGAATCCAGAATACGCTACTGATTGCATTACTATTCTCGCCTTAATAATACTTTACTTCCTCGCCTATAATACCGTATTAACTCTAAATTAAAAAAAAGTAATGGTTTTATAAACAAAACCAAAGCGTTCTCGTATAAAATCAAATGTTATTTTAAGAACTATCGACTGAAAAGGACCTGCCAGTTATAGACTCAATGTTCCTCCCAACCTTTCACACCATGAGGAATCCAGCAGTGTATGGCTCATCTCTGTCTGATTTATACTAGTTACTGAACTCTAGGAGAGGAAATAAGTGGAGAATACTAATCGATTGTAAAGAACCTGCCAGTTTTAGAGTCATAGTTTCCCCCACCCTTCCAGATCATTACGAATCCAACAGTATATGGCTAATTTCTTTCTGACTTGTAGGTGCTGAGATCTAGTGGGTGGGGGATGTTCAGATAGGACAAACTGCTTATCTCCCCCTATTCACTGGCGTTTATACGGAGGCGCTAATATACTCTCATATGATAGACACATGAAGATGTTATGTAGCCGATAAAAAATTAACGTATCTTAAAATTTTGAAAACATTCTGTACTTACGTAGAAAGACTCGAAGAATAAGGGGTCAGCAGAAGGAAGAAAGAATTTCTCTGCAATCTGGATGACGCGGAGAAAAAGAAACAAATAGGGGAGTTTTTTTTTTTCTTCAACTGGGCCTTGAGCTGCAATTACATTAAAACGTTTCCAACAGAGCAGCAGTCCGTTGTTTTTCATTTGCAGTCTGTCGGTTCATCTATTCCGACCTAATCAATACCAAAAGTGGAAATTTCACAGCACGCGAAAACCATCCCATCCTACCGCAATAATCACTGGCTGAATAAACTCTCCACCCAAAACGTTTTGTTCTTACTACATTACTCTTCGCTCTCTCTCTCTCTCTCTCTCTCTCCAACCTAACATGCAGAGCAATTTACATGTCATGATGCGCATTTAAACATTTCATATATGTCTGTTGCTGTATGTTTCATTTTCTTCTTTGAAAAATGAAATTGTCTTTTGCCCGCAGTGTTGGTAGCAAATAAAATTTACATACACACAAAAACACACACACACACACACACAAACCGTTTTCGTTGTCCTGCATTATGACGAGTAGAACCAATTTCAAAACAAAATACAATGTAACCAACTTACAAAGGACCACTTTGGATGGAGTTGGGAAATGGATGAAACTTTCTACAGGGTGTTGCAAAATAACACCGACAAAACCAGCCCACGAGATTCGTGACTCGAAAATAAGTAAAAAAAAAAAAGATAGATCAAGATAGCTATAAGCTTCCGAAAGCGTTGGGAAATGAACTACAGAACTTAATATTTCCAATACAATTAACAATGGAACGGAGGAGGCGTGATACCGTCAAGGATTTGAGAGTTGAGACCTGTTTTATCCAAAAATTCATATTCCAAAACTGTGCAATGGATGCGTAGGGATTCCCTAACGAAAGTGGTTGTAAAGGACAGTGTTGCCAGCCAGTAAAAATAATTTTTGCATAAATGTCTATGTAAATAGAATTTTCAGTAATTCCTGTCATATTATTTATGAATTAAAAATTATGTCGTATTCATGACTTTTTTTTTTTTTGAAAATTGGAGATTTGGTGGTGATACATCGTAGTCTTTTTTTTAACCTATCCGCGTCTGTTTCTTAATGCTGAATGGAATGGAATCATTGTCAATGGCCTGGCGTACATCGAAAAGGGCCTCGAGTCTGATGACCGGGGCTGGCAGTAAAAGCAGACTCTCTAGTGTACCCCGTGGGTAAGTGGTAATGCTCCCTGCCTTGTAATTAATGGGTCCCAGGTTCGATACCTGGTGGAGACACAAGTAGTTCGGAACCCACATTATACTGTAGGTCCCGTCCTTATGACGTAATATTTATCTACTGGAAGGCAATGGTAAACCACCAAAGGTTTACCGTGCCCATAGACGTTCAGGTTGAACACACATTATCAGCATCATCATAACCTATTCTAAGGAACTACTCAAATAAAGAAATTGAATGACGTGAATTAAAATTCTTAACAGCAACGGTAAGTATCGTTTTCGAGCTCTAAACCATATTTTAGCGATCCTTCAATATCTCTAGAATATTTTAGGATATTGTAATATCTCTAGAACATTCTATGATATTGGAATATCCTGGGATATTGAAATACCTCTAGACTATTCTAGGATATTGGAATATCTCTAAAATGTTCTGGGATATTGGAACATCTCTAGATTCTAGAATATTGGAATATATCTATAACATTCTAAGATATTGGAATATCCCTAAAATGTCCTGGGATATTTGAATATCCCTAGAATATCCTAGGGTATTGGAATATTCTATGAATGCCCTTTATTGATCCCAAATCTTGTAGGACATTCTACGTATATTGTGGATCTTAAACGGTATATTTCTTGGATATCCTGTGCTATGTAGGATCTTCTCCCTGTACGAGGAAGGATTTAATTCCTTCATCATGTTACAGCCTTAGGCCATAGATGCCATAAAGTACTGTC
>JAGDQP010048456.1:0-14742 GCA_022664845.1 Lepisma saccharinum
AGCTTTGTATGTGTTTAGTCCTTTTCAAATTTCGAATTTTTCGAAGTTATGAGTTTCCAAGCGTAGTATAGCATACAACACCCGCAGAGATAAGACCATTCTTGGGACAGTAGCGTCGCACATGGCCGATCTGCTATGAATTTGTGATGCGAAGCACTGTCCATTAAAAAACCGCTGAGTATATCTATAGGTTTGTCTGTGAGGCCGAGTGAGGATGGCAGCAAGGATGTGAGGCAAAAGTGCATAAGAATGAAGTCGAAATTGGAACTTGAAAGTGAATGTGTGTGTGTGTGTTAGTGAGTTCAAATTGATGACGTTACGATTAGGTAGGAGTGGGGTGAAGATAAGACTAGAATGACTCGATATATTAACTCATAACGGCACCTAACACCACTGCTATCTAATAGGCAATTGTTCAACTAGATAATGAATTATAGAGAGTCTTCCGAAAGCGTTGGCTTCCAATTGTGTTTATAGCGTAGATGGTGGAGCATCAGATCGCTGACCGGATACTCGGGATTCGATTCCCGCAGAAGTTACGTTCTTAATCTTCTTTAAATAATTTCACCTTTTTTCTTACTACATACTAATAAACGCTTTCCTTTTGCTTCGTTCTGCATTTTCAACGTTTCATATAATTCACGAAAAAAAGGTTATAAAGTCAGGTTAGACTTTCTTATACACGTTAAATTTTGATCATCATTTTTCAGATTCAGGCTTCACTAACATTCTATGCCGAGCCAGCGTTATCGAGCGCATGCGATCATGTTAGATGATTTTTTCTCTCCCTACCATGATATACTTAAGTAGTCAGTACCTCTTTGTGCTGACATAAGTGTCGCTAAGATTTATGGCGCTCTTGATGAGAGCGAACTGAAGAAATAATGGTGAATGTTAGACAAGTTCGGCGAAAATGACAACTTACGAAAATTGTGTACTCAATTTGCACGTGGATAACATACGAGGGAAATGTAAAATGAGTCAATTTCTTGTTGGTGAAAATCCTTTCAACTGACCTCAAGAAATTCGCTGGTGGTCGATAAAGAGATTCGTTCTTCGCTTAGGATTTATATTCCTCCTTTTCTTGTATTTAAAAAAAATGTCTCCGTCCGCTATGTAGGTAACATCTTTTGTTGAACCGAGTTCTACATTTATCAGAAAAGATTCCATTAGCTCTGCTTTTGTTCTCAGAGTAGGACAAATTTCCGTCGTACATATTGGAAACTGTTAATGTGACAATGTTTTGTCTGCATTGTAGTGTTAAATTGGCCCTGTTTACTCTTCAGTAGAACTATTATAAATTATTTCGTAACGAGAGAAATGTTTTGCTTGTTTTCTTGTTCATCATCTATCGTTTCAAAAGCATTTAACGTGAGTCCTTTCTATTCTATGCCATTATGAGTGAAATTGTGTTTCTGAAATTTACAGAATACAAATGTAACTTCTCTCTCTCTCTCTCGCTTTCTTTGTTTCTCTCTCTTTCCCTCTTTTTCTAAACATGCAAGTGTTGTGGGCTCGCGTTATTGCCGTTTTTGATTATAAAATTGATAAAAGAATAACGTAATTAAAAAACACTAAATTGTCAATTTCCGTACACTAGGATATCCGCTCAGCATCGAAATGAATTTCAAATAATGGCTGTCATGTTATGCTATGATTTTGTAAAAACATTGTAAATTTTGTATTTTAGGTCATTTCAGTAACTAATTAGACTTAGTGGCCCATCTTGATTCAATTAAGTCTCTAAAGTCTATACAAACATCGATGGTCAAGCCAGGATTCGAACCCAGAACCTTGAAGACGCTGGCCTGGTGCCTGAACCCGCACAGATTGCGCGGTCGGCCGCTCTGACGTTATGGTGATAGAGAAAATGTACAAAGGAAAGTTGATTGGGTTTATCAATTTGCAAGCCAAAGACTTCTAAAAGGGCAGTTTTATAAACTCATTCAATCTTTGAATTTGAATTATTTGATTTTACTCTTTAGTAAGGATTGTGAAATATTAGTTTAAGTTTGGTGCCGAGCATTTATCATACGCGATAATCCCTTTAAGAGGTATCAAATTAAAATATTTTTTCCTCAAAGGAAACTTTGATGGGTGTTATATCTGTACTTAAACCCATATATTACATTACAAAACATACACTACATGAGCATGAGAACTTTTATTATATCCAAACCATTTCGAATATCCATGGTAAGTTGTAGACAGAACAAACCTCTGACAAATGCTTAATTATCATATTTCATTATATACCTATAACACAAAACCACTTCTCAATTATATGCGTAAAATTTTCTCAAACAATGTTTACATATATTTGTGCATTTGCTTTTTATTCTTCCAATCAACTAAGCTTCTGCACGCATCAAATCTATTAGATTACACAAAACTATTATTTACTTGAGGGCATCTTAAAAACATGAATGTATTTAATTTAATTAAAACCATAATTTGAAGAAGAATGACTTCTATCTTACATGAATATATAGATCAATGTTCTTGTATCACAAATACTTATTTCTGTTCATAAAATATAACATTTTAGTACTCATTTATAGTAGAGACACTTAAAGCACAAAATCGTTTATGTTTTATCATTGTAAAATTCTCTTAAAATTATTTTGTGAAGTAAATATTTGAAAGGTATACGGGAGAAACGAACAGAGTTCAAAAACTGTGAAAATAAGGTTATAGTGACATCTTATGGCTTTATTAGATAAGACAAGTAATAAAGGGGATCAATCAGCTGAGTCAAAAGTTATTGACAATTGAAGATGTCGGGAATAATGTTAAAGAGTACAGATTGTAAGTTGTTATTTTTTTCTCCTGAAAATTTAGTTTCTGAACTATGTTGATTTTCCTCCTGTATCCTTTATTTGCCTTAGTGTTTTATTGTTACAGCCAATTTATCTTTGGTGGTAGGCTTAATTATTTAGATTTTTGTTGCAATCACCTCATCAATATTAATTTGGGCCCGACTAGATTTCAAAATAGCATCGTAACGTCTCCTGACAAAATCCTTCTCTCTCCAGCTATGACTAACATTATAGCCTCTAAAAGAGTTGAAAAAAGTCTTCCCTCCGACCATGGAGAATCTTTATTACAATTTCATATACTTATCAATAGGAATAGTGAATTTAGCTACTATCATAACTATAATAAAACAAACTGGGCAAAATTCAAGGAAAGAATAAAAACGGACCTCAATAACGTTACCTTAAGATTTGCCAATTCGGAAGAAATAGAAATTGCTAATAACTCAATCACAAAAATCATTCAGGAAGTTTGAAAGATTTTGTTCCAAAACAAAAAAAAATATACCTAATTTAGAAAGACTCCCTGCTGAGATAATCTCCTCCATCAGATAGAAAAAAACAGCTCACCAGACAATTTCACAGGACACGAAATCAATGCATCAAACATCAAATCAACAATCTACAAAAGGAAATTAAATATTCCATAGCAAGATATAGAGAGCAGAAGAATGAAGATTTTATAAACACTTTAGCTGACAACTACATAAACAAACCCAGAAAATTTTGGAAGACATTGTCGAGTAAAAGAGGCAAGGGTTCAAACCATACACTACCCAGCTCACTAGATGACAAACCAGTTCTTAATAACAAAGAATTTATTGACATACTATACTCTAAATTTAAGGACAAAATGGAAATAGACCCACCGCATCATAACAAAAAAATTGAAAAAGAAATTTCGGAAACGGCCTCCAAAATTCAGGACATCATTAATCACTTTCAGGACCTAACTGAATTGGACAAACAGGATGATCATATAGGAAAGGTTAATACCTTACTTGACGATGTTACCAAGGATGAGATTATCAAAAAGAAGAAAAACACAGCTCCAGGTCCTGACGGGATCCCCTACATTGCACTTCAGCGAAGTCCTCCAGAACTTCAGCTACTTCTAACCTCACTGTACAACGCATCACTGAAATCTGGTTACATCCCTCTCTTATGGAAAGCAGCTTACACAATATACATACCGAGAAACAACAATAGCAGATTCTCCACAGCTAATTATAGACCAATTACACTGACGAATACGATAGCCAAAATTTGTGAAACTGTCCTCTCTAAAAGACTGAACCGGAAGAAGCCAACTTAATCTCTAAATATCAAGCAGGTTTTAGAGCTAAAGTCTCCACGATAGACCAACTTATTAGAATTGTGACAGGCTCTCAAATTGCCTTGAACAAAGGCTGGAGATCTGCAGCCATCTTCATGGATTTAACATCTGCTTTCGACACCGTGTGGCACGATGGCTTAATATATAAATTATACTCTCTAAATCTGCCGACTTCACGCACCAGATGGATTACACAATCTCTCAAAGATAGAACCACAATTATCAAATCCGGAGACGAGCATTCGAATAACATAAAAAATTCCAGAGGGGTTCCTCAGGGGGCGGCACTTAGTCCTATCTTGTATTCCTTATACGTAAATGATACTCCAGTCTCACCAAACAATTCAACAAATTTAGGACGATTCGCTGATGATACTGCTTATTGGACATCTGCAAGATCTACTAACTCTGTTATCAGAAATCTACAAAAAGCCGCTAAATTATTTCTAAAATGGTGTGAAGATTGGAAATTGGAATTAAACGCAAACAAAACACAATTTATAATATTTTATCCAACCGGAAAAGGTACAAGAAGGAAAAAAACTAAAAGAATTTGCATTAACCAAACTCAAATAAAACCTTCCAAAACTGCCAAATATCTGAGTGTCACTCTTGATCAGAGATTGAACTTCAAATCTCACATTTTGGACAGAAAAAAGAAAGGATTTCAGGCGTTTTCGGATCTCAAATTTATCTTATTATCTAATATCTCATTTAAACTTAATATCAGAATTTGTCTATCTATACTGAGGCCTGTACTTACCTATGGACATGATCTGTTTAACTCTAATATCAACTTAGAACATTTCGAACGTCTTGAAACATATTAGTTGAGGGTCTCAAGGAGAATGTGGGATTCGGATAAAGACGAGCTATACAGAGACATTTACATTACTCAGATTTTAGACTATTTGTAACAGTGCAAAGAAAGATACGGGATCTCCATCAAAGATAAAAAATTCACTAATTTAAACTTACCTAAGCATCTAAACATTAGCATTGTAAGACATCAAATTACTCTTCAAGAATTACTTCAAACATAAAAATTAAAAACTCAACAAAGCTTTACCAACTTGCCTAATATCACGGAAGCTTCGAGCACTAAATTCTACGATTTCAAAATAGCAAGTAAATAGAAATGGATCTACAAGTAAAACTGTTATTTGACCAACCAATACCCATATACCTCAAATAATGCTAACAGGCTGACAAACTCACAATGACACTGACTTTTAGACTCTTAAAATATCATTAATTCAATCTAATATATTAGCAAACAGCATACCCTTAAATTACAGCTAACATACGGATAAACTCAATTGTATGGCTGCACCTGTGCAATTTCGATACATTGTCCCCGCTGGAACATCATAATAAATTCGTTTTCATACTAATTGAATAGATGAGCATTCTCACCAATCTTCCATTAATCTTACTGATTAAAAGCTCTTTACTCCCTTATAACTTCAAGCTAATATGGGAAATATCTCGGGAGACACTTGGTGGATTTCTCTGGTAAGATAAGATAAAATGAATTTTATGGGCGGTAACAGCACTATGGCTTACGCCCGTCCCGATATGGGGAAAGCCCCTTATCTTGGTCAGATCAACATTTAGCTGTTAATTAAAATAATAAAAGAATATAAAAGATGAAAATGTAAAATGACTTCTTAATCAGCCCACTGGAGTAAATGGCCAGTATAAAAAGGAAGCCTGTAAATGGGCCTTTACAAAATATAAAACAAAACTACACTATAAAACTTAACAGCTAAGGAGCATAATCATATAAAATAAACGGAAATCATAAAACGCTCTGCAAAAACAAGTAAAAAGATTACCGTTTAAGTTTAGGTTTATACCTAGGTTTCTCTTTCCTTCCCACGAGATTAAAATCCATATCCATTAGGTGGTCCTCAATCATGTCTGAAGATAATGATGAACTTGGTTCATCGATAGTATGTGCAGACTCTTCCTGAGCTAATTGAGCAGCCAAAACGTTCGTCAAAGTCTTAATGCTTGTAGCGAGAGGCGAAGTTCGGGCTAATTTGGAGACTTTATAAGGACTAAAAGTAGTCTTAACCCGTGGAGTTCTAGAACTCTGCACAGGTGTTTTTGTCCCTGACGCTGTGTCGGCATATTGCGAGAAGTCTCTGATCCTTTGGGAGGCGTCGGAGGATCTACATGCACATCAAACTCTGTTTGTGTTGATACATTAACTGTCTGGGTACCAACCGAGACAGTTTTAACTGCTAATCGTGCTGCTACCGTGGAAAACGCACCAGATGGAAGGGTGCGTTGGGACGTTTTGCATCTCCGGCAGATATTTTCTCAATCACCATCAGCTCTCTAATGCGTTTTTCTTCTTTAAATACCGTACAGTCACGCGACCAGGCCGTGTGATCACCCTTGCAGTTAACACACTGAGGTTTCAGTGATGTGCAAGGATCCGCACCATGGCTACTGGTACCGCATATTGCACATACAGCAGAGGTCGCCTTACACGACGTGCTGGTGTGTCCATAGTTCTGACATTTAAAACAGCGGAGCGGACTCGGTATATACGGACGGACAAGTAAGCAATAGAATGCTGCCTTCACGTCCTTGGGGAGCTGTGGCATGGCAAACGTCAAAATTAAAGAACTCGTGGGTTGCAGTTCTCCACTCTTTCTAGTTTTAATGCGCCTAACATTGACTACACCTTGGCTGGCAAGTTCATCCTTAATCTCTTCTTCAGGGACATCTTGCAAGTCCCAACAAGATATTAGGCCCTGACTATAATTTAATTGACGATGCGGTTCAACTTGAACCTCGAATTGTCCTAGGGTCTGTATTTTCAAGAGATTAGTTGACTGCTTGTTAGTTAACGTCTCCACGAGCAAGGTGCCGTTTCGAAGCTTTTTAACATGTGCAAGTTCGCCGGCGACATGATTCAGCTGTTTTTGTATGATGAAAGGGGATAACCCCTTCAAACCACCTGGATTCTCTGCTTCATGCTTTACTTTAATAACAAGGTATCGTGTGATAGTCGGTACGATACTTGTCTGTTCCTCTACTTCGAATTTTTCAGCTATGTCACTGGTTGTTTCGGTAACTATATGCGCCTTCTTTCTATTATCTTCAGTGACTTTCTCTTCATTCTGTCTCTTTGTCTTCTTCTTCTCCTTTTCTGTGCGCGAAGACGACTTGTTAGGATGTGGTGGAGCCATGATGAATTTTAGCCGTAAATGCCCACACTTCTCCGTCTTCGTTCTGAGGAGCCAACGAGGCTACCGGGTACTACCCTCATCACCCTTGTCAGCAAGCTGGAAATCGAGGCGAAGTCCAATGACTTGGCGTCGAAATCACTTGCACTCCCGACTGATGGATACTTGGGACACTCACTCCCCCGAGTGTTGGCGAGACCAAAGGTCCGAAGAGCTCCCCAATGGTGCACTTCCCAGTCTCAACGAGCTAGACCATCCAAGAATCTGCTGTCAAGAACTAGGCGCTATCCAATGGTTCCGCCCCTTTTCCTCGGGTCCCAGGGGCCATCGTCAATGCAAGTACATCCTATCACATCCTTGAGCATTGCGTGGAGGTGCAAGTCGCAGCACAAGAGGAGATGAAATAATGAGTCATCAATGGATGAAAAATGGGGTGAATCTAAATGAAATCCTCTCGGCTGGTCCTCCTTTCAAGCAGCGTAGATGTTTAGCTGTGAGGGCTGATTGCAGCCAGCAAAAGCCAGCTGGACGATGGGGTGACCAATTCCCTACGCCGTTGTTGGCTGATTGCAACCAGCATAAGCCGGCTGGACGATGGGGTCGCCATTTCCCTACGCCGTATACGAGCAGCGATGGTCTGCTGCTCGGGCTATGTGATGATGCATCACGTTGCGGTCCGTAGACCTGCGATGAGGTCGCCAATCCCCTACGCTAGTGGGAAGTAAAAATCCCCAACAGAGAAGCACTCTGGCCCTGCTGTCGGACTTCCCATAGGCAGCAACGATGTTAGCAGCTACCAGGGCTGATTGCAGCCAGTAAACTGACTGGGCGATGGGGGCGCACTTTCCGACGCCGGGGTGGATTTCTCTGGCTGTTTGGTACGTGTGGGCTGTGTGTTCTGTTGCTGAATCTGATTCACCTATTTACAATAATAGTTAAGTATATCGAACTTAAAAAATATTCTTAGTGGCTTCAGATGGCCAGAAATCCTGCCTTGGTGGCCCTGCGGGCCCATGGCAAATTTACATGTTAGTCGAGTCGCGGTAACCGTGTGAGTGTGAGCTAAAATGTCAAGTCAGCATTTCCAAGTCTCTTGGTTCGAATCCTGGCCTGTGTATATGAATGTTTGTAGATTTTAGAGACTGAACATCTAGTGGAATCGAGGTGGGCCGAAGTCATTAGTTATTAAAATGGCCCAAGATACAGTTTACAAAGTTTTTTTTTTTAATTAAATCGTAGCACAACATGCGACCATTTATTTGAAGTCCATTTCGACGCTGAGCAACTGAAATCTCTTAGTACCTAACAATTTTAGTGATTTTGTAAGTGTGCACTTACACTTAGGCTAATAAAATTAAGAGAATAGAAGATTATTAACATTTTAGATGGCACGCACAAGGAGATTTTAGTTGGTCGGCATTGAAATGGAGCATAATTTAATCACCTCCGAAATGGCCCGAGGTTTCATGTTTCAGTTTTTATTTATCACAATGATTTTAAAATTGGCAGTGCGTGCCCTCTCATGGAAAAGGGACATTTTTTCCATTTCCCCAGTTAAAAACTCAGGCAACTGAAGTTAATTGTGCGTACCTATAGTCTCAGTCGTACAACTGTAGGAGATGAGAGTTTCAAATAATAAACAAAATTATTTTCTATTTTCTTTGAAATTTTGTTCACATTTTTAAAATTACATTAAATCGTTGTTCCTTATAGAACAACTAGCAGACAAAATGTGGACTACATTGTTGTTCTTGGGAAACGAAATTCGCTAAAGGAAGCTTCTAAACATATTATTTCTCCACTGTGAAGTAGCCACGGAAGAAATAGTCTTGAAAAAATAGAATGTGAAACCTTAAGAGGAGAAATATCAATTAAATAACCGATATTTTTACATTCAAAAGTGATATTGAAAAATATGGTGTGATTCATGCAAGTTGTGTCGAAATAAATATTACTAGTAAATGAAGTACCAAAATTATCTATTAACAATGTTAGTGTATCACTTTAAAAAAAATCAAAACAGAAAGGGCCAATTGCGCAAAACATCTTCATTCCGAGTTAACTTAATTCACGAGTAAAGCCGGCTTTTCATCCATGAGGTAGTCACGTTCTTCGCTTATGATTTGGCTGAGTAACCAATTGAAACACGTGTTCTGTTTCTATTAGCTACTTAATACTCATAGAATTCGGAAGCAGTGTATGTGGGCAGCGCGTACATGAAAATCCGCTCTAAGTTTGAGAGTCATAGATACAATAATTATATTGTAGATAGCGAAGTATCTTTTTTCTTTTTTCTTTTTTTTGCATTTCATGACACCTGTTGTCTGCTCAGATGAACTAACACTGATGAAATACTAATAAGCCATGCGCAATATCTACGCTTTTAATCTATTGCGCGCCAGTAAAATGAAGTATCAGATTTTCAGCTCACAATCTGTACTATTTCGGTTTAAAAATCGAATTTGGTAAAAATCATTGGATACTTACATTTTTGTTCCTAGTTTGGCTAGACTGACACCAGGTGGTGTATAAACTGGAATTATTTAATATTGGTATCTACAATTATTTTGTCTATGCACGTAGATTTATTTGTGGATTAAATTAAAATTAATTCGATTTAAACGTTTTGTGTAATTGTCTTTAAAAATTTAGAACGCGTTTCAGGAGTCATTCAGAGTAGGCTTAGATTCATGGGCGTGTCATAAAACAGTGCTGCATAAAGAACATTGACAAATCACTGCTGGTAATTTGCCAGTTTAGAGTTGTGGCAACTGGTGATGTTTTATTTTTAGAGAGAAATAACTTTCTTTATTATTTTTTATGCGTATATGCTTTTTAAATTTTATAAAGTTCACTAACCTAACCCAATCCCCAACCTTATGTTATAAACCCAGCAGGTTTGCTCTGGTTTGATATTTTTGCGATGTCGAGTAAAATCCGCGGGGGAGCGATGGAGAGTTTTGTGTGCAGGAATGCCGAAGTCGTAGGGGCGGCTGCGAGGTGGACGAGGCACGCAGAGCCGAGAAATTTCGTTTTGTTTATTTATATGTGATCCACTCTAGTTCACGGCATCGATGGCAGGTGGTTCTAGCGTCAATTCTGAAGGCTATAATTTTCTATATAAGGTTGCAAAAGGGAGCATTTATTTATAAGTATAAGACAGAAAAGTAAAGTACTTATGAATGAATAGAAAGTTAATCTCAGGGAGATTTGAACCTTTTACTTTCCGACCAGCTATCCAAGGTCTTAAGCCCTCAGCCAGTGGTCCAACAACGAGAATACGGTTTCGAAATGGTTTCTTTCAAGTTCTCTGCAACCATTTTTAACTAAACGCAACGCGATAAATTTCACAGTAGCTTCGTCTTTCGATAACCTTTGCAGTAACAAATGGCGGAGAACAAACTTTGATTACTACTATGATGCATTGTAAATCATTCTAAACAAACCACTCTAAAAAGATAAGAAATCGCTCTTTCAAATTTGACGAATAAATTTCATACAAATGCATCGGAATTTCATCTGCAGACATGTCAACTCTCAAGCAAAATGCGTGTGAGTCACACGCAGTCAAGTACCAACTCACGCTCGCACGCAAAGAACCTGCAAACTTAAGAATTTTGAGGAAAAGTGCAAAAATTAAAATTCGCGTTGTAAAGTGAAGTGCGAAAAAATGACTTTCTAGAGTAGCACCTTTGCAATAGATTGCAAAATTGATACCCATCTTGTTATGTTATCTAAAAATTCTTTCAAGATTTAGTTTATATTATTAGTAGTATTTAAGCTGGTACAATTATCAATTTCTGAAGAATTTTTATTTGTTGCATTTCTTAGCTGTTCGGAATTATTAGTTAAGATAGTATCAAGTTGTTCCATAAATGTAGGGTCATAGATTATCTTGCTGCTTAGCCCTGTATATTTTTTGAGGTAAGAAATTTCTTCTGTTGTTTGGCCTTTGTGGACAGTTGGAGGCGCCTGTTCGCTGTCCTTTTATTTTACAAGTCCCGCAAAAATTCTTATTTGATTGTATTTTACAAGTAAAGCTCGGTACTTGATTCATTTTCTTCTTGTTGATTGTTATCTGATTCCTGTACTTCATTATTTCAACTTATGTATATATCTGTTCGTGGATCAGAAAATGTCGTGGAATATTTAGGAAAATACGAACTAGTGTTAATTATGGTATTGTTTTCTTTAGGTGTGTGATTGTGCCGTTGGGTTTAGGAGAGGTATCATTTGTCTTTTGTTTAGAGGATGCATTATCCGATATCTTAACATACAGTATTTTCTACCGTTTTTGTGATGAACACCTGTTTTGTTTTCTAGAAAGGTTTGAACAACAGATCTTAGTTATAAACATTCATATTTATCAATTGGCATGACGCATTTGAAATACTAAAGTTTTCATAACTTTGCCCCCTTTTAAAATATCCTTAAAACTGGCAGATAAATGAGATCAAAAATGCTATTTTGGAAAGCAGCTTACTTTGTAGATAATACTTAGGAATATCTATCAAATGAATTAATCTATAGTTGGAAGATATTTGCTATTGAAGAGAAAAATGAAGGTCTGGGCTATGTCATTTTCCCTTACGAACCTTCAAATATCTTTACTAAAAGAACAAGCTTAAAGTTAGGATTCAAATCTTTTCAAAGATGTTAATATATATTATTAACTTTTCAAAATTTATTGTTCTGGAGTTATTCCGTATTTAAACAAAAATGAAAACAGGAAGTGTGAATGGGGATCCGTAAATCATTACTTTAGAAGAACGCATATATTATGATAAGCTTATTCTGATACAATAACGTTTGTCATTCATGTTTTTAATTTAAGTGTTCTTATAGGGTTTGTTTTGTGGGTAGATATTGCTGTATGTGTGATTTCATAAATTAAAATTAATATAGCAATAAACCTGCAAATGTAGAAACAAAGTTCGAAGAATGTCTGAGTAAATGCATGCAGTTAAAAACATAAAAATCATAAACTAAATGCATGGAAATGGAATAGCAGAGAGTATAGGACCATTATGGAACAGAATAGTTAAGAAAAGTCTCAATTAGTATAAAAAAAACACATACACTCCCCCCCTCCCCCTGAAAATGCTTCAATTTCCACACAGAGGAAAAGTGAATATTCCGTTTTTTATTTAGTGTGTAGTTGTTTTGGAAAGGAAATATAAACTTTAATCTCAATTTTGTACTATCGAAATCTACAAAATGAGTGTCAAATAATTGAATATATTAATTTCGTCTAGGACAGATACAACAGCTTCGCGGACAGGTATCGGTTCGCGAACCGGCGGTTGAAAACCACTAATCTAACAAACTTTTCGCGAATCAAGGTGTTATTTCGTCCCCCACTACACCACTGCCTGGCTTTGAATTGACTCATCAATATCCCTGTATCAACATGCACGGCAGTGCATGAGCCAAGTTCTTCACGTCAGAAAACGTTAGCACTGCCAGAAGCATGTTATACAGGAACAAGAGTTTATGGCAAAATCGACGATTTGGGGGCCCCGTAAGAAAATAGATGTTAAAGATAGGAATATGAGCTTTTGCCGTTAAGGAGATATAGTAAATATGTGCAGATGTACAAAATTTCATATTCGTATCTCAAACTATGTTCTAGTTGTGGACCCCTGAAATTGCACATTTTAGGCTAACTGACTCACTCACTCACTCACTCACTCACTCACTGACTGACTCACTCATCATATTGTTTAGGGCGTTTGGAGTAAGCTAGAAACATGAAATTTGGTATGAAGGTAGAGGATGATAAGTAGATAAAGGAAAAATTCCGACATTTTAAAAAGGTCGCCATCTTGGATTCAAAATGGCCGCCAAACCTAAAATTTCAAAGAATACACAGCCTAAACGGCTAAAGATAGAACAGTGAAATTTGGTACGAAACTACATCATTGGTAGCAAATTAAGAAAACTTTTTAAAAATTTGAAAAAGTCGCCAACTTGAATTCAAAATGGCCGCCAACCCTAAATTTTAAAGAATACACAGCCTAAACGGCTGCCGCTAGAATAATGACATTTAGTTTGACAGTACAACATTATTTGTAGATTATGAAAATATTACAAAATATCTCTAAAGACGCCATCTTGGATCCAAAATGGCGGGCGTCATAAATCGATTTTCCAACTGCTTGAGCCAGAGATAGGAAATTTGGCATAATGATGTATTATCAAGAGTAGTTTAGGAAAACATAACAACGTTTTAAAAAATTCACCATCTTTGATTCAAAATGGCAGCTGAAATACCATTTTTCACATCGTTCGAGATAGAGAAATGAAATTTGGTATGACAGTGTATCATCACGAGTATGTCACGAAAATATAAGAAAACGTTACAAATGTGTCATCTTTTATCCAAAATGCCCTCCTAAGCCCCACTTTATAACGACTGAAGCTAGAGAAACGAAATTTGGTATGAAGGTGTACCATTACGAGTAGGTTAGAATAAATTCGGCTCGTCTCCCCTACTAGGTTACAGTTCCCAGCTGGAGCCTGATTGCAATAAATGTGTGCGCCCCAGCGAGGCCATCTTGGAATTCTGGGGGCAGCGCCCCAATGAGGAGAAGCTAGTATATACATTACACAAGTGTAAAAAGCTGCGAAATACGAGCAAAAGCACCAGGGGTTCAAACTGTCCAGTCAACTCCTTCAACCTTAAAAAGTGGTGAAATGGAATATGGATGAGCCTAGTTCCTCGTGCCAACTTCCAATACTCCTGCGTGTCCCACCAAGTTTTACTCGTCATAAACGTTAGCATTGCCAGGAGCATGTTATACAGGCAGAATGTGGACTTTTCCCCATTCGGACGCAGCGCTCTGGAGTATGAGGGGATATCTGCATCATGTGGCGCAGAGCACTGCAGATTCTGGTTGTGATAAAAAGATGCAGTTCCTCCAAACTCCTCAAGTTCGATGCGCGGCCTGCCGTGGGATTCTTGGCGCAGCGACGCGAGCGAATAGAGGGGAGTATCAACACGTACGGCAGTGCATGCAGCCGAGTTCCACGTGTCACAAAACGTCAGCATGTTATACAGGAAGAAGAGTTTATTGCGAAATCAGCGATTTTGAGGTTCTGTAAGAAAAAAAGATGTTAAAAATTGAAATATGAAATTTCGAAGTATGACGGTATATCATCACTAGTAGATTACAAAATATCTGCAAAGACATCATTTTGAATCCAAAATGGCTGACTTCATAATCCATTTTCCAGACCGTTTGAACTAGAGATACGAAATTTGGCATAAAGGTGTATTAACAAGAGTAGTTTAGGAATAATTTACATTTTTGAAAAAGTTGTTAACTTGGATCAAAATGGCCGCACAAAAACTTTTTCCACACCATTCGAGCTATAGAAACGAAAT
>JAGDQP010048457.1:0-14742 GCA_022664845.1 Lepisma saccharinum
GATATCCCGAGAACATCTGTATAATATTCGCCGCCAGGAAAGCTTCAATTCTGAGTACTTGGTATTCGTGAGTACCTTGGGAAGGTAAAGGCGTCGAGCGTGGGACTGACCACTCCACTTAACGCCGTAGTTCGATAATGTGGAGCGCTACCTTCACATCACAAATGCGCAGTTCACGGCGTGTGCACATCACACAGGGGATAGCTTTACTGATGCCTTTTCTTTACCTTACTATCGCCTCTGAGCAAACGCAGATGGTCGTGTACCGACCTGACGTAAAGTTCAAATGGACAGGCGCTTTCTGCACATAGAAACCGCTCATTTTCAGCAAAATTCGGCAGTTGATGTCGTTTTTGTTATATGTAATATATTATTTGTTTATCTTTTATACCATTTTTATATGCTTTATAATTATGTTCAAGGCAGTTCTGAATGCATGTGGAAAATACAAGAATTTAAATTAAGTATATATACACGCCGAAGAGAAATAATGTTCAAACGGAAGGAAGTATTTAAAAACTTTATTTTGTCCTCCGGTTTACCAGGCCTAAATCGGGTCACCAGGTGTGTCCTTCGGTCAAAAACTTGACACGATTTAATCGGTGACCCGTGTCAACTCTACTCAGGACAATTTTGTGCAAAATACTTTCTGAACTCATGGCTGGAGCAGTGACTCCGCCAGACTCCCCTGTGGGGGATTGTCACTTCCCAAATTCCCGAGAGCACTCCCAACTTACAAATTTTTTTACGGTAAAAAATGATTGAAACAGTGAGAAACTTCGCTTACGTCCCCCAAACTGAAAATCTTGGCTGAATCTCTGGGCTGGAGTATTCTGTTTGTTGATGTAACATTAGATACATGGAAATGAAAAGCAGATCATACGCTTCCATTTGATGGCTAAAGCATGAAAATCGGTTAATAATACAACAAACTTATATGTAACTTTAATTTTGTGTTTTGTACAAACCTTTAAGTTAAAATTGTATTGAAAATGAAGAATCCCTGACAGTCAAGTTGCTGTATTTGAAAAAACATCTTGTCTTTTAATGTCAAATAAGAAATTGATACCTTTGAACATAACGTTTCTTGTTTATAACAAACAAATAACAATGCAGAGTAATTGGAACATATTACAGTAATTTTCTAATCCGAATTCTCTGCTGTTCTGTTGACGCCATAGCTAACTTGAAGCAAATAAGTAAACCGAACAAAAACCATTTCTAGGTCTTCAAATTTAGAAATTAGAAAAAGGAAAGGATAAACATACAAACTTACGAACCTACAATACTGTACACTGAGAATGAAACACAAGGTCAACACAAATTTAGCATGTTGTGTTTTCTTTCACAGTTGAAATAAAAATCATGACCAAGCTTCGTACAAAGTTACGGCAGTTTTTACGTACGAAGATTGCAGTTCGTTCAAATCACAGCAAATCACGCAGAGAGAAAAGAAATTGATGTGAATTCTCTTCCTACAGTGAACGTTTTGTTTCCCAGAACGTTTATGACAACACTAAATCTCAGTATAGAGAACAATAATATTCCACGACAAAGCTGGAATCCACCAATAAACTCGATATTCTCTCTCCCAAACACTAGTATTGCACAATACACGTTATATAAACGTTACGAAAAATATCATCTTTTTTACCCTTTGACCCAGATTGGAGCTTGGATGTTATAAAATGATACAGTTCACTGACACAGGAATGACCTACTTTTTTCTATTTCGAAACCTTGTCATTCTGAGTGCAAGAAACATAAAAACTCAAAGACAATTCCTTATCTTTCTTTTTCAGTAAACCTTCTGGAACGTTTCATGTTCTCTTTTATACTGGAGATTTTATCATAGTATCTGTCCTGAGATTTAATGTAACCAAAGAGGAATATCAAAGAATTAGTGCATTGTTTTATATATAAGGCGCTCTGTCGTCAGAGGTAGCCACAAAAAAGGAAATTTTATAACAGAACGTTTAAAAAATTCACGTTCTCATAGAGCAAGCAGTACGGCAGGGAAGAATAGCTTTTAATAATTCAGTTGATTACTGTTAGGAAGATCTAACCGAAAGCTGTGAGCAGTGATTCTGCCAGAATTTTCAGTTTGGGGAACGTAAAGCCAAAGTTAGAGGGATGTTAGTGGAGTTTTGCAGCGTTTCTATAGATTTGAAAAGTTACACCCCCTATTTGGGGGGATCTGGCAGAATCTCTGTCTGTAAGGAATATGGAATGAACCCAAATATAAAGACAACCAAGGAATTAGTTAGCACCTGAAGTACGAAATGAATAAAGACAAAAATAACAATGGCGAAAGGGGCCAGAGCTGAAACCGGGTCACTTTTGATAACATCCCCAATCCTGGACACCCCTGACAGAAACACTGTTCAAACTAGTGACCTCTATCTAAAAGCGGCACTGGACTGACTCCTGCCATTAAAATTTCATGATCAAATGAAGCCAGGGAGAGGAAACGACACTTAATCTCGTTTGTCCGCTTCCAGTCTAATCCAATATGGTCAAACATTTTCGGTTCTAACTCAGTTCTTACGTTTGATATCGCTGTGCGGCTGATTTATGTCTTAATTCTTGCAAAAAGAAGTAAATATTATTAGCAGTATTTTCTATTATATGAAGAGTATGGAATATTATTATACGACTAACTCAGAAATAGATTAAAAAAACGGCCCGCACAGCGATAAGAAATGTATAAAACTGAATTTAGAACTGAACAACTACCCTACATTGGATTAGACTAGAAGTGGGCAAACGAGTTTAAATATTTTCTTTGGCGTCTATCTTTCTACACTAAGCAGTCACTCCAGTATCGTTACGTAGAGCTCGTTGGTTCAAACGAAAGCGTATAATTAAAAACTCTGCTTTGTCCTCCATAGTAAATAACTATACTAGAAATATATAATACAAATCTTCAAAAAAATATTCAAACCAATAACATAGTTATAATAATGGGTCTTCCATTAACTCGAATAATTTTCCACTCAACAAATTTGTATAAAAAATTAGCAGGTTAATTCCTCTTACAAAAAAGAGAAAAAGAAGAAGCACAAAGTAAACAACACATGGGAAATATTCACAACACAACTAAGAGATCATTATTATTGGTCTTTCTTAGCATCACAAACGAAAGTTTTATATAAACTGCCAAAACTCTGAAGTCCATTAACTAAAATCATAAATCATACTCTTATGATCCAGCTCTTATGATACTCTTAATCCAGCAAAGAGGATTAAAAGATTCAAAGAAACCAAAGATAATATTCACGTACATTACCCCCCCCCCCCTAAAAAAGATAATATCAACCAGAATAGTACTTCCCATGTTGAGTACAAGAATACACATATAGAGTATGGTGCTCTAAAAAACACATCAAGCCAAGGTCAATTATACTTTTAAAAAATCACCCAACAACACTATTGAATAAATGAATTTCCCCTAACAAATTTAAAGCACGAGGGCCCACTATATTAGCAATACTCAACAAAAAACCATCAAAGCGTTATTCTAGGCTTAGAAGACAATATCTCTCCATTAATTAGTAATCTTCAGCTATGTAAACGCTCATAAGAAATATTAGCTAAACAAAAGAAACCAGAAAAGCAAAGTCCGTGGGCAATTATTAAAACTCATGCCCACTAAACCTGGTCTTAATCTGGTTACCGGGTCAGTCCAGGTCTGATAACACCACGTCTTGTCCCGAACGATTCGACTGACCCAGTCTTGACCCAAATGTCTATACTGACTCTGTGACTCGATGACCCAATCGGTCTGGTGACCGAGTCTTAGCCCTAACTTGACCTAATTTGACCTGGTTTAGTTCCTGTAGCTTCAATCAATTAATCAATAATGTCATTTGGATGAGATTCAAAATAGCTTTCTCCGAGGGAGGGTTATTTGCACATCTCCAGGCATACTTCTGTCATTTCCGTAGGTATGTAGGACGAAGGAGTCAAAGTTGACTCGCATCTAAGGAGAGCCCACATGAAAACATAGAATGTTAACAACACTTTTGCGTATGCCCACCGCTAACCGGGGACTGCGCGACCCCGCGGCTTACACCGCCCAGCTCCCTTCGGACACACCGTGCCCCCCCACTGCACACCGAGCGAGCCTCTATTTAGTAGAACCGTTTGACCGAGTAATGCCAAAGCAATTACTGTATTAATAATAAATCACTACTTTTATTAAATTTCCTAATGCGTATACACATAAAATAATAATAATAATAAAAACGTAAACGTAACGACGCCAGGATTCGATCCCGGAACCTCTGGATCAACTTCCCGATACGTTAACCACCATACTAAGCTGGGGATCGTAGAACAAGCGCTTGTCAGTGTTACTTATAGTTGAAGGAACTCTGCGCCTGCGCGAGAATGGACCACGAAGTTTCCATATGTGCTTCCCTTAAAAGCTAGTCTTGACCAGGGATAGAAAAAAGTCTTTCTCCCTGGTCTTGACGATGCAGGAGTATAATAAAAACACAGCGTATGTTTTTCGAAAACATTTTGAAGAATGTTTTAAACAATGACCTCTATCTAAAAGCGACTATGGAATGACTGCTGCCATTAAAAAAATCATGAATTTATGAAGCCAGGAAGCAGAGAGGACCCTTAATCTTGTTTGCCCAATGCCAGTGTAAACCAATATGGACCAAAATTTCGATTCTAAATCAGTTTTTTACACTTGATATCGCTGTGCGGCTCGTTTTTTTTATTTATGTCTTAATTCTTGCAAGAAGGGTATATATTATTTTTAGTATTTTCTATTATATGCAGTGAACGGTATCCTATTATATAAATAACTTAGAAATTAAGACTTAAATAAAAAACGCCGCACAGCGGTGAGAATTATATAAAACTGAGTTAAAACTGAAAATTTGGTCCATATTGGTTTAGACTGGAAGTGGTCAATCGAGTTTAAATATTTACACTGGCGTCTATTTTTCAATACTAAGTAGTCACTCTAGTAGTACGTAGAGCTCGATGGTTTTAAATATATATCCTTAGTTAACACCATGGATCTAATACGGGAGACGGATCTACTTCTAGCGACCCGAAATTGAAGCCAGCAAAAGCCATAAGTACCTGGCAAGTGTAATTGATTAAAAAAAAACTGAACATCACGTTTCGTACAATAACATATTTCATGGATGTAAATACGGTTAACGGATCGACTGGTCCAATAAAATTAAGCTGGGTCAACTTGACGCCGATTCTCGAGTAACCTTACCTGGTGAATTGGGATTTACTTGCGTCTTATTGGTTGGCCTATGCCTGGGTGTGTGTAAGCAAAGAATGGACGAAAATCAAGCTAAGAAAGAGAGGAGGAAGATTGGAATATTTTAAATATGGTATTTTACGGAACGTGATGTTCAGTTGTTTTTTAATCAATTACACCTGCCAGGTACTCATGGCTTGTGCTAGCTTCAATTTTGGGTCGCTAGAAGTAGATCCGTCTCCCGTATTTAGATCCATGGCCATATTTAAAATATTCCAATATTCGTCCTCTCTTCCAATATTCGTCCAATCTTCATCCATTCTTTGCTTCCACACACCCAGGCATATACCAACCAATAAGACGCAAGTAAATCCCAATTCACCAGGCAAGATTAGTCGGAAACCGGCGTGAATTTGACCCAGTTTAATTGTATTGGGCCAGTCTATCCGTCTCCAGTATCTAAATCCATGGGTATGGTCCACAGTTTCTTTCCCCTCAGAAACTTTTTTTTTTTTTTTTTTGCTTGTAGCATTTAATTTAGATGTTTCTGTTGTAGTTTCGTTATCGATTGCAATTTGTCTGGTCATTCTTTATTAATTATTTTGTTAATTAAAAAGTATCTTGTTTGAAGTGATTTTTGGACTTCGTTTTTTTTCAATCGGTTGATATAGATAATGAACTAATGAAAAAAAAGTGGAGCCAATATTTTTCGCATTATGAAAAGATTTGCTGCATAAAGTCTTGTTTATTGATCGCTGCCTCTGAGTCAAGGCCAACAAAATTTCCTCTCAGTGTAAATTAGCGTGTCCTACTGAGAGCTTAAGTAGGGAACCGTCATGACTCAGTTCTAAGGTTAGTTCGTGGTTGGAATTATTAGAACAACTTTTCAATAATACATTTATACAGCAAGATTAATTTTCCCAAAGGATTAGAATAGTAGCACATGAAATTGAAAATATACAGAACGGTTATTCTGCCGGTATTACTTTACTGTTGCGAAAGTTGGAGTACGACCCTAGCAGAAGAACATAAATTACGGGTGTTTGAAAATAAGATTTTAAGAAAGATTTACTGGCCGAAACGGGACGAGATGACTGGAGAGTGGAGGAGACTGCATAATGAAGAACTCCACGGACATTCACCAGATGTTGTAAAAATAATGAAATCGCGACGACTAAGGTGGGCAGGCCATGTAGCTCGGAGGGGGGGATAACGAAGATTATATTCTATCCTGGTTGGAAGGCCGGATGGAATGAGACCATTGGGAAGACCGAGACGTCGTTGGGAGGACAATATTAGAAGAGATCTTCGAGAAGTAGGTGTTCGTGATGAAAACTGGCTTGATATTGCCCAGGATAGAATCCAATGGCGAACGTTTGTTACTGCGGTGATGAACTTGTGAGTTCCATAAGCCATAGAGTTAGTTTTAACTAGGAGTAAAACATTCTTTTCGTTCTTAATCAGAGTCTAATAAAATTTAGTTAAACTGTTATAATTCTTTTACATTAGTGGACTGTAAAGACGTGGTTTAATGGTCTGCCACAAATTTAAAAGAATAATGATTCTTGCAAGTCCTCGTCCAGACATGAGGATAAGGAAGTTAGCACTCATGATCCAAATATAAGTTTTATCCTGGCATTCATCTCGACAGACTGAGGAAACTTCGAAAAATAAGAATATGTGATCAGAGTCCGACCTTGCGTTGCCTATTGCAGAAGGTCATGTTGACATTTTAGGCACTTTCCTGCTACCCACCGTCGAATACCAGTTCGGGATTGAACATTGTGTCTTTCAACAAAACCAAGCACCCGTCCATAACGCAGAAATTGTGGGGGAGTGGTTTGACGATAACAACGTCTAACTAATGAATTGGCCTGCGCAGAGTAGTTATTTGAATCCGGTAGAACATCTGTGGGATGTTTTGGAACGCCGACTTCGTGCTAAACCACACCGATTCACATTGATACCTCTTCTCATTTCGAAGCTACGCGAGGAATGGGCAGTCATTTCTAAGGAAACGTCCGCTACCTGATTGAAAGTATGCTTGCGAGAGAGAAGACTGTGATCAAGGCTAAGGGCGGGCCAACACCGTATTGACTGTCATACTCCCGACTTCGGATGGGTTTTCACATATTTTTCATAGTGTACTTTTTCATGTTACTTTTAAGTTCGACCAGGCAAATTCGGAAATGAGATCTCCGCAATCTTTACGAAGCAGTGATCAGCGTGGGACTTCATTCCTCACACTTTTGACGGGCTGAAGTCGTAGATACTTATAAAATCCCTCAAAATGTGAAATGAAAAATGTAAATGATTTATAGTGTCGGATAGAAACTGTTTTCCTTTAAGAATATAATTATTGTTTGTTTCTTTCAATCTTGTAATGCAAATGCCAAGTAGAAGTTTGTATCCTACTAACAAGTGATATAGCTTTCTCTTTAACTTGAACTAAGAATTACCATACACAAAGGACATATGGTATCGATCAGTAACTGATATTATTGTCGTTGGATAGATATAATTAGAGTATGTCATGAAAACCGTCTACTTTTATTGAATGTCTTTGGTCACGAATATCATTGTATTGTTCACAAAAAGCATTAAGGCGAGGCAGAAAGGCTTATGCTTTGTAGATCTTCTCAAATGCAGTACATAGAGTAGGTAGGTTACCTAGATAAGTGCAACCAATGAGTGAAAAGAAATTGATTCGTTTAGTAATCACGTGTTTTGCGCAATGACAGTCTGCTCTCTTCATCCAGTAACACGTGTCGAATACTATCAATAGCCAAGAACACTAACGTCCCTCTCTCGTACTTGGTTCTTAAATTTATTGGTGTGCAGTAAAGTTGTTCATTTATTTACGCACTGAATTCTAAGAGCGGAATTCCGCTCGATTTAAGCAGAATATTTGATACTATTTTTCGTTTCAGGTGAGTTTGCATCTATTCAAATAAAGCTTTCGTCTTTTGAACGCGAAAACGACGCAATAAAAAGTTGAACATGTAAAAAGATGCAAAAGGAAGCATTTATTCAGAAGTAGTAAGAAAGTAATGTACTTATGAATGAAAAAGAGTTTTTATTCTCGGGGAGATTTGAACCCGGTACCTACCAGCCAGCCAACCAACTGCGAGAGGGCACCTTCGAAATGGTTTCTTTCGTCTCATGAAGTACTTGAGAACAACATTCAAAGATTCCTTGTACGTATCTTACTCCTGACGTCTTCTGGTATATTTTTGTCACTGAGAAAAGTTATCAGGTTTTCTGTTGTCATTTTTAACTTAATGAAACGCGATAAATTTCACAGTATGGCTTCGTCTTTCGATAACCTTGACAGTAACAAATGGCGAAGAACAAACTTGATTTAGTAGCAGCGTGATGCATTGTGAATCACTCTAAAAAAATGTGAAATTGCTCTTTCAAGTTTGAAGAATAAATTACATCCAAAAGCATCGGAATTCCGTGTAGAAAAATCACATTTTTTCATCCAAAGCGAGTACATTTCGTTGAAAGCCACTCTTTTTGATTGAAATTTCCTCTCTTTTGGTTTAGTGTGTAAGATTTGAATAAAATCTTTAAACTTTAAGAGCTTCCAGTACAAGGCCAAAGTTAATGCTTCTCAATAATTTCTACTCTATTCATGGGAGAGGGAAAATAAAGTTTGATCTCAGTCACATCCAGTGGTGAGACTATCCTCATTTTCTCTCTCTTCGATAGAGTGATGTGAATTTCTCTTTGTGCACTTAAGATATTCTAAAACAGTGGTACTCCGCCTTTTTTGGTTTGGTGGTATATTTCAGATTCTTATCAATCATCGCGACACATCAGACTGTAGAGACTTCGAAAGCATGGAGGAAGATTATAAAAGGAGTCGCTAGCTGAATAAGTGACAATAGTTTGAACTAAAAGCGATCATTGCATAGTAGTGACACCTAACGGCGGTTATGTAAATCCGTTTCTTCTTACTGATATCTTCAAAAGATGGCAGCACTATCTACCCGTCAACGTCCGTGTATATATTAGAACCCGCTATCTTTGTCCTTTGTGAAACGAAACAAGGCGTTTGTTCTTTCATCTCTATCAGTATTTGACACTAGGAAGCAGCACAAATTCTATAATATGTTGATGTTTCTGATGTTTGGTCACCGGATTGTACTGCAGATTACTTAAAAAAAAAGAAGTAATTTAAATGTTGATTCAACAACGTCAAGCAGAAGCAGGACTTCGCTTCTACTACTGATTCTGCTTCAAGTAACAACGGTCAAAATTGGAACCAAGTTTATTCCAGGTTTTAATACATCTCGCTGCCGTAAGATGGCATGACTATAACTCGATACTGTTTCCCTCTTCAGTTAATACGTTGAACTTATTGACCAAGTTATCTAGAGAATCGTATCATCCCTGGTAGTATAGCTTCCAAAGAGTTACGAGGCCTTCGATAGGTTGTATTACTAGTCAGCGGAAATGCAATTTCCATGCTCCAAAAAGCTGACCACACGAGAAATCTTGACCTAGTGCTGATATTAGATTAGTAAACTACGGATTAATCTGTTTCTATTCGCAGTACACCGATTGAGAATAAATGTTCTAAATTCATGTAGATGAAGATAACTAAGCAGGACAGTGTGGTATTTCCATATGAGCCTTTGTATGGTGTTAGGGGTCAATCCCAGTGGGGTTTACCGTTTTTTCTTTCGATTAAGGTAAATTATTCAAATGTTTCTACAGTTAAACTAAAGTCTGTTTTGTTCTTCGCTAAAGAGTACCACTGGCTTTGGACTAATTTAAGAATGTTTTCCCCCATTAAAATATATATATTGAATTTTCCTAACACATTCATATGACAATAAGACACTTGAACATAATTAATAGCAGAGGAATGAATTTAATTGGACGTACAGTTTCTTTATTTTCATAACTGCTATATTTCTGTATTATGAAGCTATATATTCCGTACTTTAATCTTAAATATCATTGGCTAGATGATGGCATCACTTGGAAAATACTGTAATTTTAAGCAGCTTAGCATAAGCTCGATACCGTTATGCTAGGCGTTCATTGAAGATTATGATCTGCATGTTTTTTTCTAATTATTTAAAAAATGTATATTGCTTCGAAATTTCCAGACAAGAAGTAGAACCTCAAGTGCTGGGATAACTTACTCTTCCTTCAAATTATTTTGATTTCTCATCACCTTCAAACACTAGGATCGCTGCTATCGGGCCCTCTACAGGTATCCGCTCGAAGTTCTTACTTTTCATACGTAATATTAATTGTTCAATGGTACGTTGTCTTCCAAATGACGTCGGCA
Source organism: Lepisma saccharinum (assembly GCA_022664845.1). Lineage (NCBI taxonomy): Eukaryota > Metazoa > Arthropoda > Insecta > Zygentoma > Lepismatidae > Lepisma > Lepisma saccharinum. Next base: position 10,545 of record JAGDQP010048457.1, read on the forward strand.
GCGCTAATAATTCTGTAGCTAGCCCCGCCCTAATCCTGCTGTATTATAACCATCGACCTCCATTAATACGATACTGGACTGACTGCAGCCATTGAAAATTTCATGAATATGTGAAGCTAGAGAGCGGAGAGGAAACTTAATCTCGTTTGTCCACTTCCAGTCTAAACCAATATAGACCAATTTTTTTATTCTAACTCAGTTTTTTACGCTTAATATCGCTGTGTGGACCATTTTTAAATTTATGTCTTAAATCTGGCTAAAAACGTAAATATTATTTGCAGTATTTTCTATTGAATGCAGAGTACGATATACTCTTACATGAATAACTAAGGAATTAAGACTTACATAAAAAAAACGGGCCACACAGCGAAATCAAGCGTATAGAACTGAGTTAGAATTGAAGATTTGGCCCACATCGGATTAGACTGGAAGTGGACAAACGAGTTTGAATACTTGCTCTGGCGTCTATCTTTCAACACTACGTAGTCACTCCAGTATAGTTACGTAGAGCTCGATAATTATAACGCACTTATATTATTTCTAAAGTATTTCTTTTATAAGTAAACTTTTTTCTTATTAGAAAATGGGAAGTGTTTTAGAAATACAAATAAAATAAAAAGGAAATTCCAGGAATATTTTAATCATGTACTGCTAATTTTGTCCATGTTGATTAAGTTTTTGAAGTAAGAAAAAAATTATTTCACTCTCGTGCTGTGTTGAACTTTGTACAAAATTAATCAAACTAGAGCAGAATATTTGATGATTTTAACTTTCAACTTCTTTCAAGAACTATGTTAATTATTCAATTGGATTTTTTTTCTTTATTGTTACGAAAGTTCTTTTACGGAATTCAGAAGTACTTCTTATTTCAAATGTTCTTTTTTTTTTCTATCTTTTTTACTTTGTGCACAATAGCAGTTACTGATACAAAGAACAATGTAAATGTCTTTGTGTTTGATAAAAATGGCTTTCGTTTTCCTTCTTAAATAAATGAATTAATTAAATTCTGCTCTTGTTTCCTTCGCGTTGGCTTCCCTTCTTCTTGGATTTATTTTAAGACTGATTCCAAATATATTGTTTAAGTACTGTACATACATGTATCAACTTCTAGTATCATGCTAAAGAACACAAAATATTTTAGTTTGAAATGTCAAAGTTAAAACCTTCACTTCTTTGTAGCCTTTGCTCTCTTTAATTCAAGAAACTTCTTAGCTTTGCAAATTATATCTTAATTTTCTTTCTTTTGGAATGCATCTCTGGATGATTTTAGTTTCAAGCTTTCCTTGACACATCTGCACATAAGATTAATGTAAAGCAACGATCTCAAACAAAAGAGTGCAGCACTACCTCCGTATATGTCTAATGTATTTTTATCGTTGCACGAAATTTCAAAGCTGCTCCTTTAAATTCAATTTTAGAGAATTCAAGCTTTCAGGGAAGAAAGTTCATAACTAATTCAAGAGTGGAATCCGTACCAATTTTTTATTTTCTTTTTTGTTCATTGTTGAAATAGCTTGATTGTTGTAGCGAATATAAAAACCATAACAATGAAGCTCTTTCAACAATGAACAAAAATAAAATTAAAAATCGGCCCAGATAAAACTCTTGAAATGGTTATAAACAAATTTCTCTCAAAGTTTGAACTCTCTAGGCTTGAATTTGTAGCAGTAGCATTGCAATTTCGTGCGTCGATACATACGGAAATTCTGCTGTCATCTAACGTTGTTGTTTTACACTAATTTGAAGAAACGAGTCTGTGTTCCCTTAAAACTTCTCTTAGCTCTCATATTCATGTAGACTGAGATGCATAGAAAACAGTGGCGCATCTAGGATTATTGTGAAGGGGGCAAATGAAATAGAAATCAGATATAATCGATATTCTTCCACTAAGTGATTTTTTTAAATATAAATTTATCGTATCACATTGTTAAGTTTTATCAAGAAATATGACACCGATATGCCCCCAAAAACTGATATTTCTTGATAAATTGAATTTACCTGGAAACAAATAGAAGTTATTTCTGATATAAATGGTTGAAATAATGCTATACAGAATGAAGCATTTTTTCGTCCGGTGGGTGCGCGCCACCCGCAAACCTTCTCTGGATCCACCACTGATAGTTCTATGTCCAACAGTTATTCGATATAGTTCTGAGAAGAGTTTCTCGGAAAAGTACATAAGCTCAGAACTAAGGTCACGTGTTAAACAAAGAAAAGAGAGCTGTTTTTCAAATACCCTCTCCAAAGGGACCCGTGGCTTAGACTGTAGGGCGTCGGATCCTTCCCTACACGAAGTCAGATTTTTGTTCCTTTTCTCACAAAAACAAACATTACTTTCTCTTGTTACTACATGCTCTCCTTTGTTTCTTTTTGTATTTTCAACATTTTATGTATGCTTCACGAACATTTGATGTCGAGAGAGCGAAGGAAGGTTAGTGGTCAAGTTAGAATTTCTTTCATTATCAGCAGTGGGAAAGCCAAATATAAAGTTTAACACAAGATAATTCGTTTATAAACATAATTCATAAACATTGTTCTGTGCATTGCTGTTCAATTGTTTAGACCACGCTTTTATGAGGGAAAGTTAGTATATAGGTTAGAAAAGGCTATAGAAATAAAAAGGCAGAAAACACTTGCGTGGCAACCAGTTTTGTTTATCTATATAACGACCCCACTTACATTGACATACTTATCCCAATGGTGTATGATCTCTATAATACCTTCTACATCAAAGCCTTTGGGTTCGTTTGCTACATGCAGCCGCATGCGGACCTCCCGTTCAACGTGTCTGTATCATTCACGAAACGCTTACCGCGAAAGTGAACTTTGAGCGGACCCCACTAACACTTCTTCGGTTACACTCGGCGTTTCTTCCTCTGAATTCTGAATCTCCTTGGCAGGAAGACTTTTCGCCCACAAAAACGCAATGCTGCCCTCTGCTTCTCTAACGTCTATTCCCGGTAGCCATTTTCATACTGCACTGACACGCCAGGTGGCGTTGTCAGTACAAACTATGAATGTGGTGCTATCTGGTGACTTGTTTTTAAAATACTCACGGTTATTTTTTTGTTATCCTCCACCAGTTTGTAACGTATGTACCGAATTTTCATAGCATTAAATGGTCTTGTTTGTTCGGTTCAGATCTGGTAATCAAGTTTCCATCTGTTTTCTATCGTTAATCCACCTGGAACATTCTATGCTTGTCTGTGTTTAATGACTATACGGAAATCAACTGAACTCAATCGCGAAGGTAGTTCCGCAACCCTCCACTTGCCACCTAGAGAGGTTCCATTACGTAAGGACTTAAAATAATCATGGTTTCAATGTGGCAAGTATAGACATCTCTTCTACAAACAGCAGCCAATAATCATAAACTTTCCTGAAATAGATGTATTGGGTACAACATCGATTGTGATTTGCTGATACCAATATCTCTTGTGTCATAGTTTGAAGACATATGACGTCATTTGTGAACATGTCTCGCTAACTTTGAAATGTCTCGATCTCCGGAACTACAAATGTTTCGAAATTTCGTCACAAAAACTTTTCCCTTGTTTTGAAGTCCTTCATACGGTGGTAGACTTTAAGTGTGCTATTCTTCAAACAGCCAGTATCAATCAATCAATCAATTCATCTATCAAGCAATCAATGCATCTGTCAAAGTATCCATCCACACATCCATCAATCAAATGTAGAATAAAATGTTGAAATGAAGAAAGCTAACCAAATGTTAAACAACAATTTGTTTATTGAAAAGAAAAACGAAAAAAAAAACATTGTAACCATCTGTATTTTTTTTTTTTCATTTTAATGGATATTTTGTTTTAATAAATCTCTGGAACATGCTTCTCCAACTGATATACCAATGCGATGAACATGCGTTCTGCAAGATACTAACGGAAGTAGAAATATGTAAATCACATACGAGAATATGCATCGTATTTAGTTATCAACGAAAAATATTACATTGGTTACCATTTTCAAGGTATGCGATACTCAGAGATGCCTTTTAAGGTGTTTTGAATTTCAATAAACTTATAAATTGTTCTTGAGAATAATAATAAAAGAAGACTGGATTTTAACGCGTTTAGCCATGAATAACATGGGAGAAACGCATAATATACGTCAGAATATGATGATGAAAGATTCCTTCCCACGTATTGCCGGTTTATGCACACACAGTCCGAGAAGTAAATCT
>JAGDQP010048458.1:0-14742 GCA_022664845.1 Lepisma saccharinum
ATCTATATGTTGTATTAGAAACTCAAAATTACGATATTAACGGTAAAAAATAATTGCATCCAAACAGCAGTTTGTGCGGATATATTTCCTAGTGCAGTCTGCTCCTACTTTTGTGTGAGTTCTTCTAGTCACTTATTTTTCTTTTTCTTAAATTATGTTTGTATATGACAAAATCACAAGCAATGATCCTTAAACAACAGAAAATGATGTTTCCATTTTTCTTTCATTCTATCTTTCCTTTTTCTTATCTTTTCTTTTCTTTTTAAATGGCCTTTATCGATTTTATGCACGAAACTCCAGAAACAACACAAGCAATGCACGAATTAACTTCCTTTATCCAGAAGAGGGGTATTATACGTGATGTAATTTATTTAAGTAAGCCTACTGCAGCACACGAGTTTCAGGGAGGAATTTATCAATTAAATAGATTTGCCAAAGGGAGATATATACATTACTAGAAGAGGAAAACGAATAACCAGGCACTGTAGAAATAGAACCTACTTCAACTTAATATTTTAGGCCCCCCATTAGGGGGGTCCAACTTAGCTTTGTGGGGCCCTGGCCCCCAAAGCCCCCCGGGATCGGCGCCCTTGCTAACAGACATAAGAAATAAAGCAAAGTCTCGATATCAAACACATGTCATTATAATTAAATACATATAATAACTAGACAGACATAAGAGATACACCCCACAAGTAACTGCTCGTGCTTAACAGGAAAAGAAGAATATATTATGTCGTCGTTTGTAAGACAGAAGGGAGTAATTTATATTGCAAAGGCGACGACATATGTTACCGGCAATGTATGAAATCCGGCATTCTATACAATGCCTGGCAATATATGAAATCAAGAAAAAACATATTCACTAGTAATGCATTAGGATAAAAAGAACTACGGATACAACGACGAGCACATTACAGAGAGTAGAAGCTGTAATCGTATACATTGATAAAGGATGGAGTATTAACTACAAAGAGTAACAAAAGAGGCATTTGGCATATTAAAATATTTAAAACAAAAACAAATAAAAAATAGCTAACCCAACCTTGCATATCTGCCGGTAGGTAGCAGAAGAATGTTAAACTGTTTGCACCTGGTTGATTTTCTTAGTATTTTTGAAAGGAAATCTGTTTTATATTAAATCACTTTTATAAACTGTAATACAAAACCTACTGCTCGAAAGGGTTAACAAAATCATCGTCGACTGAATAGATTCACATTTCGTTTATATCATCTCTCCCTTTTCCGCCTAGTTGAACACATAACTTAATCACAAAATTCAAGTCAAAATCAGTCTTCATAAAACGCAAATGTAAATTCGAAATCTTAATAACTGACCTAAATTAAAAATTACATACTTCGTTGAGATTGTATTTAATAATTACACTAGTATGAAAGTTTGGTTTTGCTTTTGAGAGCAAATGACTGGGGGAGACGAATTTCAACTTCGTGTTTCGCGATTTGTATAGTTAGGCAACCGTAAATTTGAAAGAAAGTTCTATTTACTTTTTCCAAAATGCAGGTAATTTTTACTGTAATATAAAGAGGAAAGTTTATAACATAGAATAAATCAACAATTATAGGTTTATTCACAATTTTGACCTAATTTATTTAAAATGCTTGAAGTTCCTGACCTTACTGGTCTGGATGTACCAGGAATATTTCGAAAATTGAATTCGCTAGTAAATTGCAATATTTGTGCTGTCTGAAAACATACACATTGAGAAACAAATGTGAATGTCATTATTACTACACAGTTGGGTTTAAAGATTTAATTTATTACATAATTCTTATTGCTAGTTATGTATGATTAGAAGTTCCAAACGGAAACATTTGACTTTTCTGGAAACGAAACAATTTGTGTAAAGCGTCAAACAAACAAACAAACAAACAAACAAAACAAAAAATCTATCTTATTTCCTTTGATAAGAACTTAACCCTATAAGTTAAATAGTAGAATTTAATTCCCGCAAAAAGTAGTAATTATTTTATGTGTTTAAAAAATGAAAATAGGTAAGTGTAGCAAATTACTTTAAAGAATCTAAAAATTGCTTCATTCAATTATTGTATTTATTAAGAAATTTGTAAGCTGTTAAAATATTGAAAGGGTTAATATATATGATTATTTACCTGCAAAAAAATTCACGTTCCTGCATACAAAGTTCCATGCACTCCTGCCGCGAAATAACTCTGTGATGCCTCTTAATATCGGTCATTAGCTCGTGCCCATACACTACTTCAAAGCTCCATGGTTTTTCACAGTCTGATGACATACGGAGACATGTCTTTTCTGCATACAAAGTGAATACTGGAAACTGTGATTTTGCTAGACCTCCTGCGAACAGAAATTAAAAGAAGGTTTTAAATTATGAACAGCTAGCGTAAAGATAAAGGTAAAGAAAAATCTAAATATTCTTCCCTGTAAGAACGAATGCAATTTTTGTGTATGTATACAATTTACCAACAAATTAGGAATATAGGTAAAATTACAATAACGTCTCAACATGCTTACCAAAATATAGATGCCTGGAAGTAATTTGGGTTGTCCACTTCAAGGAGTGGCTATTTTTATTGTGTATAACTACGCGTTTAACGATTCAATTACATTTCTAAAGAACAACATCCTAATTATTGCTTGTATTTAACTGCGTAGCACACCGTTTATTTAATGCTAAGAAGGTAGGTGAGTGTCCGCCTCTTCGAAGTTTCAATCAACGAAGAGGTAAATAAAACGCCGAAGAGAATAACAGTCACCCATTTTCTCACTCATAAATTGACATTAAATCAACCTGTCTATTGGGGATATTAGGTTTTCCTACGTTAGAAACTTGCGATTAAGGAGCGTCATTGGCTCGTTGTATGGCATGAGTTGACCGTACTATTAGTGGTTCCGTTCTTTTAAATTAATGGTAAATCAATAATTAATTTCGTACAATTCAAGTCTGCCCTGTTGTCACGATAGTTTATGTGTTTCTAAGACAGAGTGAATCTGCTCTGATATATTTAGACAGGTCATTTCCAACTCGTTGATGAATGACGTCGGAGCACGTTTCTCTTTCCTTGCTGAAGACATGGAGAAACGGAGAAACAGTGAGCACGACGAAGGGAGGGGAAAGTAACTGGTCGCGCAAGTGTGCGCTGGCAGCAGGGTTGCCAACCGTGGTGGAATTCCGCTAGGGCTCCGTCGAAAAAACTACGAGAGACGAAACATGTCGAAAAAATAGCGACTCTTCAAAGATATCAATTAATAGTACACATCTTACATTTCTTCAGTCATACTTAACAACAGTTCGATAATATCATATCCCGGAAATATTAATCTTTCTTTGCTTTCACCTTTCTTCTATTCAGTTCTGATGGAATGATATCCAAGATCCCTTGTTTGAGAAGCATATACACCGTATGATGGACTTGCTACGCTTCAACCCTTGCTTCCCTTATAACCCACCCTATCCACTCAATAGCAGTGAAGGAGTCACAAATTTTACTAACAATGCTTTCTGATACTACAGGTAAAAATATTATCTTAGTTCAAACTCTGCCACGGTAAACGGGCAATCCTCGTTTATATAAGACAGTCATTCCCAATTAGTCTATGTATGACGACAGGGCACGTTTACCCTCGTGGATAAGGAGAGAGCAAATTAGAGAGGGTAAAGTGGATGAGCACACGTCGACCGGTAACTCACAGTATCCCTAGTAGCACACACGTTGATAGCACCGTTGAATATTTGCCACTTCAACGTTGTATTCAAAGTTGTATCAACGATTAAACGTTTAAATAATGTGTAATTGTTGAATAAATCGTTGAAGAGGTGAACACTCAACGGTATTATCAACGAGAAATCAATGTGTGCTACTCGGAGACTTCAACTCAGCCTTGCCTACCCTAAAACCCTAATAACAATTCAATTCATTTGCAGTAGCACAAAGTTGATTTAACGTTGAGAAAATGTTTGCCTTTTCAATATTTTATTCTATTCAACCGTAAATAAAACGTCAAAAACGTGACCATTTAACGGTTTTCTCAACGCTAGTCAACCTGTGTGCTACTGGGAATAATGGTACTAAACATAGCACTATTTCATCCACTTTGTAATCTAGCATCTTCAGTTCAGTATATTTATCGAATCTAGCATCTAATTTTGAGGAGAGAAGGTCACTTTCATTTTAGACTTCATATGTCACCTGTCCATATGTCTGGCTGACTGTCGACAACATTCAACTTAGCAATTATTAGGGCTACAAAGGTGGTTGATGTGTTGTTCGAAAGGTCTCGGTGAAACGAATTCAAAGCTGCATACATGATGTCTGTCCGTCTGTCAGACAGTCTCTCCGCTGACAACTTTCAACTCAGGAACTACTAGGGCAACGAAGGTGGTTGAGGTTTCGTTCGAGAGGTTTCAGCAAAACATTTCCAACGACACATAGATCATCCAAATTTGACACTTGCTGCTGAAGCCTGAATGTGCACAACCACCCGACTAGCCTTCACCTAACTTGTTTAATTAAGATCACCAGTTTAATAGTTATTCGATAAAATAATGGTAATTGTAATACTCTCAGCCCCCAATATGTGATCTTCCAGTCGTAACTAATTTTTCACCATCATCAGTGTGCTGCAGGTCCTTCAAGACAATATAAGACCTCTCCGTTCATTTCGATTTTATTGTCATGCGTACGATTTTCGTTCCTTAATACTGTCAAAGAGTTAGATTTATCTTCTTTCTCTACCTCTTTTCTCATCAACCATGCCATCAATTGTATCCTTCAGTGTGAAGTGTCCTAATCACTTATTTTTCCTCTTGTTTATTGTCACAAATATCGCTCATCTATCGTCTACTCTTCATCACTTTATTGCTTATCTCCTGCGATTTTTACATTCTCTTCCATGCCCATGTTTCAACTAGCTATGCTCTTTATTTATGCTCGGTATCGTGTTACTATTACCAAGATTAAAATATTCAGAAAGTTTAATAATAATATAATAAACATGCAACATCCTCGGTGTCGTAACTATTCCTAATGTCTACCTTTAAAATATATGGGATGATGTACTTTGCATCCACTCATTCTCGGACAGAGAGGAGGAAGGTAGTTGCCATATCCTTTATTTAGGAACCATAAAAGTATTCGCCTGAGGAAACAAGTGAAAACCCTGGAAGACCTCTCTCCACATGACCTCCAGCAGGACTCGACGCTGCTTGTGCCGCGAGTGTAACCACTCGATCACGGGGCTCGATATTGTTATTATCGACAGATTTTTAATAATAATAATAATAAAATAACAGTATTTTAGTAATAACAACTGGAAACTAAATCTTAGTTCGAGCATAATTCCCTGATAAATATTTTGGGTAACTTTATTCGTGACTGGCGTGTTTCATCTCCACTGAGTGGCAATCTTGCATCAACGATTAATAGTGACAACGGTCTGTTTTTTAATGTCTAAATGCTCTGAGAATCTGTAATGTAGTATCCAGTCGGAAATCACAGTATAGTGGTAATTAGGAGAGTCCTTGAGTCAAAACTCAAGATTATAACATCTCTTTAAAATACGTGTATAATATCATAATCATGGGTTTCTAAGATACATTTAGAACTACATTATAAAGTAAACATATGTCCGATATATATGAACTTATTATTTCTTAGTATATTCATTGGAAAATTTTGACGATATTCGAAAATAAAAGTGGTAGCCCTTATTTGGATATTCTTCTCTACTAAGTAATCAATATCGTACAATCTTGGCGCTATAAAGCAATTGCCACTTGACTCGTTGTCTCTCCCACTAAATAGATGAAAAAATGGTCAAGAATTATAGGTGTAAAAATATTATTTAAAGAAGGTTCTCCCATTACATCAATATCTTAGGATTTTACGTTGTGTAATATTTGTAAAGGTCTTATGACCGTTTTTTTTTTTGCCTAAAGCCATAAATAAAAATCAATTTCAAATTCTTGTGACCGTCTCGTTGTCCCAGTCGCCGACTTTTTCAGAGACATAATTGTAACCTAGTCTTGTATATTTTTATTTTTATTCCTTGAATAATTTCTATATTCTATTAGTTCGTAAGATTTCAGACGAATAAACGGTAATAATATAGTTTTCAGGAGGTGATCTTGAGACAAGGCAATTGATATAAGGTCATGACTCGAGTATTGAATCATAATTACATTCGGAAACGTATCGAAATCACAAGTGCGTAACAGGATGTAACACGAATAATTATTGGCAATATCATCACGCCCGCACGTTTATTATTTACAAGAACTTGAGCAGAAACACCTGCAATCTAAAAGAACTTAAAATTTAACATTATTCACATTTCCACAGGAAATTGAGTGATTGTAATAGAATATAGATATCGAAGTAATATCACGTCCGCACAGCCAATTTGTGAGAAGGATAATATCTGCATGAATGTTTAGTGAACGGAAGAACAGCGATCGTCTTACCCAAGTATGAGATGAAGTCAATAGGCCAAACTAGGTCAACTCCGAATTATTACAAAAAAACATCCTAAAAAACGTGACAGGTCAAGAGATCAGATAATAATCAGAGACGACCACTTGAGAAACCTAGCACCCGCCCAAAATTTCAAAACCTAATTCCCATCACCAATCCGGATCCCAAACCAAATAAATACCTCTTGCAGGAAAACAACATCATTCAGTCTTGTTAGACCGAGTATCACCCAGTGATCCAAAGAAGCGCAGTCGTTAGTTGACCACTTCGAGTTTTACTAGTTGGAAACTATTTGTATAACATCTTCGTGTCTTCAAGAACTCTGCCAGGAACTTATGATTTCTGTGTTCAATGAAACCACATTCGAGTGCGCGTCAAAGACATAGATCCAATGAAGTCGAACTCAGGAGTTTCGTGACATCGGCCTGAACTAGAACATCTATTCAATGACTCTTAATCTTAGTGCTGTGATTTACCATCAGTGATGCATTAGAAACCTTGCACAACATTCCGGCTCGCCGCAGATTTTGTGTTCACTTTCTTGAGTTGTTAGCAAGACATAACATTGAACCCAGGTCGCCATCTTTAGGATCATCTCAGCTTGTCAACTCAAGTGAGTTGAATGTGTTTATGAACTTATGTTTGATTTGTGTTATTATGGGAATTGGAATTACTAGGCGCCAGACAACGTAAATAGAGTTTTAGCATTTGTAAATATTAAGCCAGCAAGCACACAGCCTGGAAATGCCGTGTTACCACGAAATGTATTCGGACTAGTCACGAAGAACGGTAGTTCTTCGAGTGACGCTAAGCAACGAGTCTGTTAGCGGCACTCACACATATACAGCTAATTTCGGATCTAGCAAACTATAAGCCCGATTTTGATGCTTGATGTTGCATTTGAAATCTCTTTGCTATACTAAGACAGAAAAAAATGGATCGGTAGGACCTCCCGGCAACCCCCGTGGGTGGTTTGAAAAAAACATACCAGAATTTCACATTTCTGGTTATAGAACTTACCACAGACCATATAGGCGGCCGAATCTTGCGGAATCGTAATCTAAGCTTCAATACCTTTCAAACGGTGGATCACACGTCAAAATCGGCGTCAAGAGTTATGACCTTTTTAGCCCAATCACAGAATTTTCACAAATGATAGAAAAGGGCCTCCGTCATTCTGTCTGTCTTCTTGCTTTAGCCCAAAGTGGTTGGTACCGGCGGTTTGGGAGGTCAATTGCGGGCCCCAGCAAGTTGGAGTAAATCGAAGCTTATTTTGTTGATAGGAGTTACCGTTTTCGAGATACGTCCAAAAATCGGCCTTTTGTATGAAAACTATGCACTTTTTTAAATAGGCAACCTTACAAAATAAGTGATATCAGTATAAAAACCGCTTCAGGGTAAAGACAAGAGTGACACAAGAAAACAAAAGAAGTTATATCCATTTTGCGAGTTACTTTCTTTGTGTCACTATGGCGGAATCTCCTAATTTTATTACAAAGGAAACACGTCCGTCATAGAGACACAAAAAAGTAACTCGCAAAATGGGTATCACTTCTTTTTAGTAGAAGTCTTGCGTCACTCTTGTCTTTAACCCGAAGGGGTTTTTATACGGATTATCATATACCCCAATATATCCTCTTGCATGCCTAGGTATACGCGAGTGCATAAATGATTCCAAGAATACTAATGTGACTCAGTTCCACTAGGAACACTTTCGCAAGTCACAGGTAAGCTGGTTCCTTGCAGAGCTGAAACAGGGTCACTTGTGGAAACCCGGTCTAACCCGAACATAGGTGATCCAGTCCGAAACTTGACCCGGTTGACCCGGTGAACCGGTCCGAAACTTGACACGAATAACCTGATTGACTCAGTGATCCGATTCAGCCTGTTTTGACGCGAATGACCCGGGACTCGGCCTTCACCGAAATCAACAGAGGTCTTGTTTCTGTGGTTTGAATCAATCAATATTTGAGAGTTTAAAAAGATTTTAATGCTTTTACTCTATTTAATACTTAAAACACAAAATTCTTTCAGAATAGCCTTTCTGAGGGAGTATTTGCACACTTCCGGTGGCATTTTTGTTCTTTCCGAGGATGTGAGACTATTTCCATATATTATTACTATTGTTAGGAATTTTTCGGCGTCGTATTTTTGTACTCTGGGTTGTAACACCCCTGCTTGTGGTCACCGTAGATGGAAAGGATGTTCAAACACAACAGTGTACAATAAGGAAAGCAAGGCCCAGCAAGGCAAATGGCGACTCCGAAATAGTTGGGAGAAGGTCGGTGCGACCCATAAGTGGTGTTTGGTTGTCGGGCCATTTCCCGGACCGCCGTCGAACCCCGGCTCAAAGGCATAGGGACGTAGCCCTGCCCAGCACCCACCCGTCGACGTGTGCTCCTTATTGGTCTTTTTCAAAACCCGACATTGGCCTCACCTTCGCCTGACATGCGGGTTTTGCTTCACAATCCGGGTCACCGGATCAGATCAGGTCCGAAGCACAGATCCGGTCCAAATGTGGCCCGAACGACCCGGTGACCCATTTCAGCTCTGGTACCTTGAACTAGCCCCACAAGGCACCAGTCACATAATGGTGAAAATTTAAAATTTAAAATGCCTTCTTTCCAAATTGAATTGAATTTAAAACTGTCTTCTTTATAAATGAGATTGAAAACAACAATTGAAATTTTAAAGTCCACATCACGTCTCTGAAGAAATTCTAAGGCGTTAGTCCAACGACTCGAAGATCGTTGCTGCCATCTATTGTTCGAATCCCGGCAGGGCATGGATGATTGTGGATTTTAACTGGTTGTAAATGGGAGAATCGTGACGGGCCGAAGTCACATGGTACTAGACTGGCCCATATACCAGTAAAATCAAGTTTACTAAGTTTTACGTCTCTGAAGAAGTCGGCGGCTGAGTCGACGAAAGGTACGTATGATTTCTGCAACTATTACACAACGAAAAACTCTGTGATATTGATGTAATACAACAAAAAAACGTGAACATTTAAAAGTATCGTTTAAACGCAATTTTGCATTGCGTTGCAAATGAAAAAAAAAAGTGGCATCAGCATGTAATTATATCCATTTATTATAGAATTCTCTTACAAAAAATATTGATCTTCGTTCAAAATTCTAGTTCAGATTTATTTTATGGACAAAATATACTTTATTAGATAAAATATCTTTACGAGGATTCAGCTTTCCGCATTGACTTTTAGTCAAGCTTCCATGATCTTCCATTATCTTATTTAAACTCCGCTAAATACAAAGACATTAAAGCATTTAGTTCAGTCCTGACAATAAAATGCAAAGAGTACATTTAAAAGTTACTTAAATATAGATTTATTGGAAACAGCTAATTTCCCGTGAATATTACACTATTCGTATGACTTGGAAGCGTTAACAAATTTATCATTTATTAAATAACGGAAACTTGATTGTCTGTATGTGGATCGAACAATAGATGGCAGCACAAGCGGAAAAAGTTCATGTGTGAAACAGCGGTACAATTTACAAGTGTGTTAAATTTCTGCCCCTGGAATTGAAAATACGAACAATTTAAAGTTTAATGCAAATTATGAATTATATTAGGGTAATTCTGACTTCGATTTACTGGTCAAGTACCAAGCGCCTCTTCAGATGGCGAGTAGGGAATGGCAACTGGAACGGAAATATTCCGAGGCGGAACAAAACCAGCACTGCTGCCTTGCAGTGCAGGTAGTAGATAGATCTACAAAGGCTAAGGTAAAATAACTTCGAGCAAAAATATCATGATGAAGGGAAGAAGCTTCACCATTACCACCCTGAGACTCAAAAATGAAATACATTGGCAAGGCTCAGAGATGAACCGAGGACGACATTCTGAATTTGTGCTTTTACATCGATTTCGACAGGACAAAATACACTATTACGGGAGAACTCACTCACAAAATTTTGCATTAGGATTCCGCACTAAGGACAGTAGCATTTCAACGGTTCAGATTATAGTGTTCGTGGCCCGTTACGATATGGTAAGTTGGCCAAATGGTTAGGCAAAATTACAATAGCAAGGGTTTCTCGGAGCTGTTGCTTTGTACTTGTGACGTGATGGTACTTTCCGAAGCACAATCTAGCAACATTGATTCGGATATAATGGAGGATTTTAATTAGTGGTCTCAAACGGGTTGAGTCAGACTCAGTCGGGTCACGGGTCGGGTCAGACCAACTCGGGTCACGGGTCGGGTCACATTTCGTCGAACCTAGTTAGTCACGGGTCGATTCGGGTCAACCCGAGTCAAGTAAAGGGTCGGTTCGGGTTGAACTTTTCCGGTCACGGGTCGGCTTCAAACCGACCCGACCCATTGAGAGCACTAATGTCAATGTCATCGAACTCTACGTGACGTACAGTGACCATTTGTCGCCGAAATAACACTTCCGTTCCCTGATGTTCTTGTTCCCCTGGTAAATGTAAAGTAACCATAATACCTAAACTCACAATAAATATTTTGCCAGCAAATCCCAGCTGCACTGAGAAAAACACGTAGACGACAAGCTACCGCAAAATTTCAAAGACAATAAAATTCGCCACAATAACCTAAGAATGGTTATTGAGCTATTATTGTGTCTTCTGAGCAGCAATGCCCCTATGTTCTCTCAAGAACTATGTATGGGCGAAGCAAAAGTCACAAATGAAAATTGAGTTCTTTCCTGCAATGTTATTTATAGTAGTTAAAACAAACTTTAGTATATATTAGTGAGTAAATTGAAGATAACCTTGAGTTGCTAATTAAGATCCATTCCAGAGAGAAATACAAGATGAATCCAGGATCATCTAAACGATACAGACACTTAAAAATTACTCTTGGTGAGTTTCACTAACCTTCCTTAAGAATTTAAGAAATCCTTAATTAACGATATCAATGTATTTCAAAGATCTTGAGTTACTTAAGGACTCGACAATTCTTACGAAGAATGGTGAAACCCACCCTTTGTCTTGTAAAAATATGAGCTAGTACCAACCTTTGTGCCTGCTTATACTTAGCACTGTTCTGAATTTTACGTGTCCCTGAAAGGAGCATGGAGAAAATGATCACTTTAACATAACGATGGTGGAGTGATAAGCTAGGTGGAAATATAGATACCAGAACAAACATTTACCTTCGATCGTACACTTCCAGTCTAATCCAATATGGATTAAAGTTTCAGTTCTAAATCCGTTTTTAGGCTTGTTATCGTTGTGCGTCCTGTTTTTTTATTTATGTCTTAGTTCTTGAGTTATGTACGTTCCGAATTGTACATATAATAATACACGCTGTAAACAGTTTTTACGTTTTTTAGAATCGAGATTAATTGCCTCCTCCACTCCCTGGCTTCATTTAATCATTAAACTTTTAATGGCTCCGATCAGTCCAGTATCACTTTTAGATATACAGTAGATCAATGGTCAAGACGTTCGCTGCCCACATAGATCTCGATACAGGAGACGGATCTACTTCTAGTAACCCGAAATTGAAGCCAGCACAAGCCATCATCACCTGGAAGGTGAAATTGATTTAAAAAGCAAATGAATATCACATCCCGTACAATACCTTACTTAAATTATCTCTTCCTCCTCTCTTCCTTAATAGATCTTCATCCATCCTTTGCTTCAACCCAGGCATAGGCCAACCAATAAGATGAGAGTAAATCCCAATTCACCAGGCAAAATTAATCGAAAACCGGCGTTAAGTTGACACAGCTAAATTGTACTGGGCCAGTCGATCCGTCTACCGTATCTAAATACATGCGCTGCCCAGAGGGTCAGTTCTACAATCGACGGCTAAGCTTCTGGCCAGGGCTAAGTTGAGGTCAAGTCATATTTTGGCCAATGAGAGTACGCAAAATGAGACTTGGCTTCAACTTAGCTCTGGCCTGAAGCTTAGCCGTCGATTGTAGAACTGACCCCTAACTTATAAAAAAGACAGGTACCAAAAATTACCTTTAGGACTGATTTTCATGAAAGCTTGCGTTGCTTGTGATTTGGGTGAGTAGCCAATTGAATTACGTGTTTTAATTAACTAACATGTTCTACGTGTAACACGTATATCAATTGGCTATTCACCCAAACCGCAAGCAACGCAAGCTTTCATGAAAATCAGCCCTCATATATAAATATGTTAACAGAAGCATAAGATTGCGTAGATTGTAACACTACGCCAGAAATAGAAGAATTTTGGTTAACGCGTGTTTCAAAGCTCCTGAACATTTGTACATCGTTCAGCTAAAGCGTTGGTCGTGCATTGATTCTCGTCAAATCATTAAATATAAAATGACACACATTACTCTAATGCCTTGTTTAGATTACTAAAATTATACGATGGTATGAATTATGGGTAAAACTAACTTGCGTTCATACTACCGAACTTAACTTGTTGGTTATCGTGCTTGTCTGTGAAGAAGCAGGAAAAGGTTTGCGTACAGTAAAGAATCTGCTTGTTACACGGGAAAGGATTAAATTATAAAAAAGGAACACAAATGAATTGATTGTAGCGTCACATTTTGTAGATTAGTTCTGCCATCATTCTTTTATACTTTAAAAATGATACGCGCCACTAGGATACTATATATTTCTGTAAAGAAAGAAATAAACTCACGAAGTGAGTCGTGGCTAATGACTAACTTGTGTTTAGACAGCCGTTTCTTACTAACGTTAGTTTAAGTTTAAGTTTAAGATAACCGTCGTAAGTTGAAATTAGTTAAATTTGAAACCCGCGTTAACGGTAACTGACGTTTACATTACTAAAATGAACTTGGGGTTAACGTTAACTATAGTAAGATGTTAGTAATGTAAACAAGGCATAAGGGAAAGATGGCATGGTATCTATAAAAGCAAAAACAAAGCAAATAATAATAAGTGATTGCTTGAAGTTCTCATGTATACCTCGATAGTAGAGACAGTTGCGGCCAGACCTGCTGCCTTCAGTTTCTAACCAAGGAACCAACCAATTGTCATTCTTTACTTACACCGTATGTAACTGAACAAAGAAGAAGAAGAAGAAGAACTTGTATATACCTTGGAAGAACTCTTTTACCTCGTATAGACGCATGGATCTCGATACGGGAGACAGATCTACTTCTAGTGGCCCGAAATTGGAGCCAGCACAAGCCATGATCACCTGGCATGGATTTAGATACGGTAGACGGATCGACTGGCCCAATACAATTAAGCTGGGTCAATTTGACGCCGGTTTTCGATTAATCTTGCCTGGTGAATTTACTTGCGTCTTATTGGTTGGCCTATACCTGGGCGTGTGGAAGCAAAGAATGGATGAAGATCTAGCTTAGCAAGAGAGGAGGAAGATCGGAATATTTTAAATGGGGTATTGTACGGAACGTGATGTTCCGTTGTTTTTTAATCAATCTTCAAGGTGATCATGGCTTGTGCTGGCTTCAATTTCGGGTCACTAGAAGTAGATCCGTCTCCCGTATCGAGATCCATGATCACCTGGAAGGTGAAATTGATTTAAAACAAAACAACTGAACACAGGGATGGATGTCGGTCTCATTTTTTGGCCTGGCCCACTGCTCCGAAGGGCAGTATAACGGCTCATTACAGGATAATAATAATTATTATTATTATTTGTTCGGCTAGGTTTTTGAAAACTTTTAACCTATCCCGGCGTGGCTAGTCCAGGGCTGAAATCCACCCTTGCGCGCTTTAGCTTCCCCAAAAATTATGCTCTGACCCTAACAGACGTTCAAAATCACTTACAAATAAGAGTAGCTTACTCTTCGTGCCTTGTTTTTCATATGTGTCAACGGACTAGACACTAGAAGTTTAATTTTTTCCTGCTGACAAATAAGCTCAACAATGGATTAAATTTGGACGCCACTCAGCAACAGACTTCACCCAAGAGGCGATGTGACCGAAATCCAGAAAGAACCTACAAAAATATTCCAATAAGGTTATTACGATATTATAGCAAACTTAATTTCTCGCAAGACAAGCATTTTTACACTTAGGAGTTTTCTCTTTAATTGTAACATAAGACTTTTCCATTGCATATTGTTCCATAACATTTTTTTTATATTATCACTTTGAGGCCCACCCTGCTCATTTGTGCAGGAGCATTTTTTTTTTTCATCTTCTGCTGTAACATTTGACGTAACGGCTTCCCTTTCGTCATATACAGGGTGTGCAAAATAACAAAAACAAAACAATTTCATGGGATTCCTGACATATATCATGGGATATAAACTTTCAAAAGCGTGGGGAAATGAGCTCTAGAGCTTGATATTTCCAATACCA
>JAGDQP010048459.1:0-14742 GCA_022664845.1 Lepisma saccharinum
TCGAAAGGAAATCAGGGAGATGCCACATGGTTTTGTGTGTGGGTGGGGTGTATGTTTGAATCCATTCAAATACATGAATTTTGTGAGATGAAATTTAAGGTGGATTTTCTATCCCTTACTTCAATGTGAAGGTTTTTATTCCTCTCTTAAGTGGATATAAGTATCATTTTGTCACAAATAAAGACGAGAGCTTTTATTAGCCAGTATTAAAAAAGACCGTTTTAAAGTACAGAGGTTATAATTAACCAGACACTTTGGTTTGGAATAAAATTTCATTGACAAAAGATACATTTAAGTAATAAGTGTATCTTTTAAGTTTACTAAAAAAGGTGATGTTTTCAAAAGTGTTTGTTTTCCGTTATTACAAGATCCGGACTTCAAAGTTCTCTATGGCTTTGCAGGGAGTGTCTTGAATAACAGTAGGAAAGTCTCAATGGAAGCGCCTTTGAGATCATTCACATTCTCAGAGCGTGTTTGTAAACCATCTTTGATATATCCCCCTCCAAAAAGGAAGTCACAAGAATTTTCATCGGGAGAACAAGGAGACCATTCTATAGATCCAGAGTAATCATAGAGGAAGTACGAAGGAAGCACGTTGTTTCCACACTGACTGTTTATGGTTATGAAAACACAGAGAGTGCGATGTGGAGGTATATCATCTCTCATGAACCACAAACTACAGGCTGTCCTTGGTGGAACCCACATTTCCTTTACGAGCACCGAGAACAGAACCATTTGTCTCAAATTTTCTAATCAGGACTAGAACTGTTAGCTTTCATGGCTCTTGAAGATATGTGTAAGCTGTTGTAATCACTTTCTGTGTTTCAGATGGACTTTGGTTTGTTTGATACTGAATTTTCTTAAGAGAATATGTGTTATTCCTTTGAATACATTAGCTACCTTCTCAACAACACAGTGAAAACAAACACTGAATGAATTCCCTAGAAGCACGTGGATAAGAACAACTGCATATGCTGTCCTATCTTGCGTGATATTCCAAAACAAAGGGTTATGGTATTATAGTACTACATCCTGCTGTTAAGTAAATACATACTTACTACCTTACTCGATGACTAACGGAACTCGTAAGTTCATCGTCGTAGTAAGAAACGTTCGCCATAGGATTTCATTCTGAGCAAGATCAAGAAAGTAATCACCACAAGCACTTACTTCTCGAATATTACTTCCCAACATTGACGTGGTCTTCCCAACGGTATCTTTCTATCTACCTTCCGAACCACGATGGAATATAGTTTTCGTTTTTCTCCATCCGAGCTACATGGTCTGCACATTTCAGTCATATCGATTTCCTTTTTCTTACAACCTTGGGTGAGTAGTAAAGTCTCCTCCATTCTTGGTTACGTATGCTCCTAAGTATTTAATTTTGTTTACTTTCTCCATGTTCTCAAATTATTGTTCAGTATCTATTTGCGTTATTCCCAGTGTTTTGCCTTATCATGCATTTTGTTCTCTCTATATACACCTGTAGGCGTATCTCACTTGTAGACCTATCTTGTACTCGGAGTTACTTTGTAGTGCATCTCTACCATCTATTAAATCTAAGAGATCCGGATTCAATTTTTCCATTTGAATTCAATTTTCCAATTATTAGTACATTCTGTTTATACAGCTTTCAGACAGATTTAAGAAGAATCCCAACTTCTGCCGTTATTGGATTCTTCGTTTAGCCTTCTGGTAATATTGCAGACGAATGGGACATTGCAATTTGGCGATTCTAGAATTTTGAATTTTGTTCTGATAAGATCGCAAGGAACGAGATATTTAGCTACATAACTTCGTAACAGAGAGAAAAATAAGGGAGAGAGAGAGAGAAGAGGAGAATCTCGAGGTTGCCAGATTCTCTGCATGTTAGCTGCACATCTAATTACCACAGACCTTCTTCTTGCATAAATTGTTCCGTTAGCTCTGTCCATCCTCACTTATCTACCACCATACAGTAGACGCTTTCGTGAGGTAGCCAAGTGTTCACTGAATGCAGGGACGGAGTGGGTGAAACCAATACTTTGTGTAGTAAGTTTCTGATTACTTTTATTCTTCTCTTTCACGGCTATCTAGAATGCATCGCGCTTTCTTCTGTAAACGAACCGTACAACTGCGTTCTTCTTCTTGTTTTTATAAGGAGCCGGAAGTCAGTGCGTTTTCTCTGTGAAGTTTTCGAGTTTGACTCCAGTAACTGAAGCTATTGAGGAGATAATAGCTTCAGAGTCATCACCTTTTTCAAAAGGAACTTTCTTTATTTTAGTGTTCCACTTATTACTTACACAGTAAAAAATAGCTCTGTTAATTCAACACAATGCGGTGTCCCAGCGTGACTACCACTTTTGTGTGTTGAATCAACACAACGCACGGTGTTGATTTCGGTACTGGGAGAAAAAAAAGTTACGGCTGCAACTAGATTTGAACATGGGTTGCTCAATTAGAAGCTAAGCGTCTTACCGACTTCGCTAAATCGTAAGACAGAAAAAGGTACTAGATTGAAACAATATAAAGGATAAAAAATCTTGCTGAACCTCAAACACAAACAAAGTTACTCTAGCGACTTATGCCATGGTTTAATCACTTTTCCATTGGTCAATTGGGGATCACAATCCCCATTTACTGAGAATATGTTCCATTTCTACGAAAGCAAGCGCAGCATTTGACATGTTGTTACGAAAAGAAAGCAGTAATTTAGCTCAAGTGCTTGGCTGTCCCCATCTTACTTGCTTTCATAGAAATAGAATATTCTCAATGAATGGGAATTCTGGTTCTCAATTGACAAATAGGAAGTGATTAAACCATGGGATAAGTCGTGCAAGTAACTTAGTTAGTTTTGGGGATTCAGCAACATATATTTGAACCCATACACTGTTTAAATCTATAGTGTAGTCGTTTAATTCTAGTGGTGTTCATAAATATCATTTGCATCTAGTGTATTTTCTATCTGACGATTTAGACAAGTCGGTAAGACGCTCACCTTCTAACTGAGCAACTCATGTTCAAAACTCGCTGCAGCCGTATTTTTTTTCTCCCAGTATCGAAATCAACACCGTTGTTGTGTTGGTTTAACACACAAAAAGTGGTAGTCACGCTGGGACACTGCATTGTGTTGAATTAACACAGCTATTTTTTGCAGTGTAGGATTGTCAACGGCCCGTACGGATAGCACTTAACAAACAAAATTCAAAATTCTAGAATCACCAAACTGCAATGTCCCATTTGTCTGCAATATTACCAGAAGCCTAAAAGGTGAATCCAATAACGGCAGAAGCTGGGATTCTTCTTAAATCTATCTGAACGCTGTACAAACAGAATGTACTAATAATTAGAACATTGAATTGAAATGGAAAAATTGAATCCGGATCTCTCAGTTAACAGCTGGAAATTCTACTATCTACGGTTGGTGGTGGTACAATGGTAGAATGCCCAGTCGGTAATTGAGAGATCCATGTTCGCCTCCCGATCAGGTAACGACCATTTATACCGGACATGTGGCAACCATAGCTTTAGACGATCTAGGGACTGTAAATCTTGAGTGGTATACAATAAATTGTTTGCCAGAGGTCATCAATAAATTGGATGAAACAAAACCAAATCATCGAATCGTTCTTCAGGACAACAACGTCAGCTCCCATTCAGCACACATAACTGCTGATTTTTCTCGAGTAAACATGTAGAATTAATTATTTATTGTCTGTACTTACTCGATTTATTACCTAATGACCTCCTTTTGTTCCCAACATTAAAGAGAAGATGTATGGTGGGCGATTTGTGTCGCCTGAAGCAGTTGTTGATGCATTCCGAACAGTAATTTCTGAGGTACTAGACTCCGAGAAGAAAATATGATTTCAAAAATGGGTTGAGCGTATGCAAAAGAATATTGATTTTAAAGGTAAACACTTGGAAAAGCAATAAAGCCAATTTCCAGAATTTTAGATGTCTTTTTTTTATATTGATTGCAGAAACCTTTCCAGCAGCTCTCGTATGTTGCACTATTACCAAAATAAAACTGAAATTCTACAAGTTAACTAGAGAAGCTGCTTTTATTGTTTAGTTTAATTCATAAACTACTTTCATGGAAATGTGACATTTTAAAAATCATGAATTCAATTCAAACACCATACCCAAAACTGAAATTCTCGTGGACTTTTCCAGGAACCTATTAGCTGTATGACGGAACTCTATCTGGAAAATAGATCTTGATTATTACTTCTTTCCATCTGATTTCTCGGAAGCTGTGTCTGCCTAGGGATGTCACCGGTGAGACCAGAAGATGGAAACATTAACTAAATGCTTAGAAATGTAAATTCAATACGTAACTAGCTGTATAGCTTATGAAACTTTGGAATTTCATTACCGCAGTAACAAACGTTATTTATTGGATTGAATCCTGGTTATGATGAAGTCAGTTGCCATCACGAACCTCTACCATTCGAAGATTCTTTCCAATATTGTCCTTCTAACGCCACCTCTTCCTTCCTGACGACCTCTTTCCGTCTGGCTTCCCAACTATAATGAGTTATAATAGTGATTCATCCCATCCAAGCTACACGCCTGCCAATCCTAGCTGTGGTCATTTCATTACTTTTACAATATTGGGTTAATCGTACAGTATGTGCAGTTCTTTATTATGCCCTCTTCGGTAATCTTATCCCGATTTGGCTTGTGCATATTTCTCAGAGACCTTCTTTCCGAAAGACATATCAAATTTCAGTAGCACTAACAAAAGGGAAAAGAAAACAAAACTCGTGGTGCCATCCATCTTTATTTCATTCTTGAATTGATTTCTTTCTGATATATATATATATGTACGTTCTAAATGTTTTACGGTACTATGAAACAAACAGACAAACAAAAACCTGTTCTGTTTCAATAGTATTGCACTAGAGAGTATGCAATTCATGAGTATCTTTGCAGTTCTCCGAAGACGACGAGACAGGACATAAGAACTTAAAAACAACGTCATCTAAAAGAGAGAGTTTCACATCACCCATTCTGGTTTTAATAGCGATGCATCTCTTTGATGACTGTCAGTAAAAGTTGAGGTAATACTTTTATCTTACGTGCCTTCCTAAAGGAATTCTTATGATTGGTTTCTTCTTCCTTTCTATGTACATAAAGGAAAGATGGAATATAGCATTGCTTTCGTATGAGTGTGGAAGTGTTCAAAGCCTCTTTTTGTTTGTATTTGTCTGGACTTTCAAAAAGTAACAGAAATCCATCCTCACAATGAATAGTAGTCTGCAGACAATTTCATCAAGGTAATTTGTCCTATAACTTTGTCGAAATCTTATAATATTAATTAAACTTCGTTGGAAAGCGTAGGGAAAACAAATTGCAGTGAGGTAGGGCCTGTGCAGAGCCTTTCTACAGTGGAAGGTCGGAGTAATGAAAAGTGACAACATTGCCCAGACGGCTGACTTCGCAGGTATCATGGCGTGTATTTAAATAACTTTGTAGGAGGTACGTATCGCTGATATTCTTGTTTTTTAAATGTTGGTCAAATGCTGTTGGAGACTTAAGTGCAAGAGGATCAATTGGAGGTACGTAATATATTTAAAAAATATAAATAATCTTTGATATTTATAATATGTGCTATGGAAGACGACCATGTGTTAGTCCTATCATTTCTTTCGGATGTAGAAATATGTTTTCGGATATATTTTGTTGTAAGGTTCGATATGTAGAACTATGAGCAATTAAATCTACTACTACGTAGGTTTAATTTTACGAGGCGTAAGTCTATAAATTTACGAGACGCATTCATAGAACTAACAAATAACTTTATACGCTTTGTACAAGCGGCCGAATAAATTTGCATGTCCTTATGTAAGAAATATTAAACTATTATGAGCCGAGAAATTAACACTTAATTGTGTAGTCTACAAGGAACTTACCTATAAAAGTGGTCTCCTGAAGTACGTCTCGTAAACTCCACCAGAAAGAGCTAATTATGGACGTTCTGTGTATTCCAAATTTTAGCTCATCTCCATTTCTACACGGTCCGTCTAGATGAATTCACCAATGAAATGTTTGAGAAAGGTTCTTTTTACTTACTTAGCATGATAAAAGACTTCAATGTTGTGTAATAATGTTTAAGTAAGATAATAAACACATCTGTAAAGAATAGAGTTAGTAACCATAAAAATACGTACGCGGAGCAGAGAGAATCTTCTCGTACTCGCCTTATTCCAGTTAATAGAACGAAGTATCGTAATCCGAATGTTACAAAATAGATGGAAATCCAGTGAGACTGATCTATTGTTATAACTTCATGGTTTTTATACTCAACTTTATCATTTTTTCTTTACATTTTCTATCTTCAGTTTCATTATGCTACGTTAATTAAACTTAGATTGCATCAGATATGAAAAGGAGTGTGTAATGGTCGTCAAGCGATTTCAGTGGAGCAGCTCCCACGATAAAACATATGTAGTAATTACGACAGAAAATAGTAATTAGCATGAAAAGAGTGACTGTTAGTAAGTGTTTCCATGATACCACCAATTTGAGGAACTATTTCTTTCACGGTTTCTTTCGTAAGTCTGAACCTTGTAAAGAAATCAACATTATTCCAATTTTTCAAAAATAGTTTGGACGTCTCCGAATTGTTGGAATGCGCCTCGAATTTAAGTATTCTAAAAACATTTTATCGTCCTCCTCGTACAAAGAGGATGAATCTGAAATCACATGCAACGTATTTCACAAAATGTTTTATTCCCAACAGTTTCCGTACGATTTATTAGGACCCATTCATAAGTTATCAGTCATAGTTAACACAGCGGACGGAGTACGATATCAGCATGGAGGCTTCCCATGATACTACGCTGACACATAATACCCTCTGGCCTTCCACTGTAGAAAGCTCCGTCCTGTGCCAATCGTGTTGAATATGTAGAAGAAGACGAAGAGGAAGAACTAAAAAATATGAGGGAAATACAAACATTTTTAATTTCGTTGGCAAAAATGGCGGTGAATTCGGCACTTCTTGACAGAAAAAAACACTGCGCAGCACTTGTGCGACTTATGTAGTTTGAAGCAGTGAAGTACCGAAGAAAAAGGGAAATTTCTTGTTGTCGACCATAGTCGAACATCACAGCGAAAGGATTCTGGCAGCCTACATACTAAATCAGAAAAATGAATATTTTTCATTCTTTGTCCCATGAAAAAGTGCTTTTAATTTTATTGGAAACTTTTTGATAGAAAATGTTATCTTTTGAGATGTGATACCAATGCTTAACATATGTCATTTATCATTCAAAATTGAAAGTGATTTCTCATCCTTTAAGAGTAGCTTTCACAATGCATCATGGGAATTTATGAAGTTTGTTATTGGCCACTCTTTTCGTCGCGAACCTTCTCGTGCATCCAAAGAAGATACGCTACTGTGAATCGGGTATTGCTGGAAAAATGACAACAGAAGAACTGATAATTTTCTCAAAGCGCGGAAATGTCGCTAAACGATTTACGGTAATTTAAAAAGAGCGAAGAAAAAAAACATATTAATGCTTTTTGACAATTGAACTATCAAGCTTGGTCTTTAAATATTCAGGAACAGTTAGCGCGTTAGGGAAGTGGTGTCATAGCGTGCGTGCCGGACTTCAAAATAGTGGGACCTGGTTTGTATCGTTGCTTCCAAGCGTTACAGGTTTCTTTCTGGCTGACAATACATGATAATAGTTTAAACAACCTTTTCTTCAGAGTTTAAACAACCTTTTCTATAAAGTTTTGTTGGGACCGTATTTTAACACATTTGTTTTGTAAAGTACAAACATAAATTATTTTCTGTGTACATCGAGTGCTTTTCAATGTAAAGAAAAAATGAAAATTTTGGTTTGCAAAGCGAAGAAGAACGAAGTTACAAATTTAGTAGTTTTAAGTTTCAAAAGATACAAATTTCATCCCAAAATAGTGAAAATTTAAGATAGATTGCGAGTTTATCTTTTAAAAAATTAAAGTTTCTGTCTTCAAAATTAAAAGTCACAACTTCTGTAGAATATTGGAAACACGCCTGAAAGTATATGCAACCTGAACTGTAGGAAGGTCAACGTGGTTGCATACGCTTCATCCTATCATCTTTCACCAAGATATATAAACCAAAATAACATGTAGGGGATGTAGTTAGTATGTTTTCAACGTAACGTCACACATGGGTTCAGAAACAAAAAGCGAGAAGATCAGACACAGAAGTTACAGAAGATGGAGCAAAACGTGAAGACAAATAACAAACGAGATCTGTACAAAGGAGTAAACTCGTAAAAGGTTACCAGTCGAAGTTAGGAATGATTGAAAAGGAACGCCGAGATCTTCAGGCGGATTAAAATTGTCGATGTATGGAAAAGTAATTTCGACAAACTTCTCAATGTACACAATGGAGAACAAACTGAGGAATTCGAAGTCTATACAGCAGAACCGTAGATACGCGAACCTAGTGAGATCAAGTTCGAAATAT
This sequence comes from Lepisma saccharinum, assembly GCA_022664845.1. Taxonomy (NCBI): domain Eukaryota; kingdom Metazoa; phylum Arthropoda; class Insecta; order Zygentoma; family Lepismatidae; genus Lepisma; species Lepisma saccharinum. The sequence continues at coordinate 8,453 of JAGDQP010048459.1, forward strand.
CGATAAGTAAATTTTAAAAATTCAAATCACCGCGAATAGAAAATATTACAGTCGAATTAATTAAAGTGGGTGGAACGGCACTAGTTAAGGAACTGCATCAATTGATAAACGCTATATGGAGAAAGATGGAGTTTCCAACGGAATGGAAAACCTGAATAATAGTTCCGATTTACAAAAAAGGTAGTACATGTATTTGTATTAATTAGCGCGGAATCTCGTTACTCTCATAAGTAAATATACTGCTAACTCGCCTAATCTTATATGTAGATGCCGGTAGGGTAGTTGTGCGCTCTGCGGCGCTAGCCCAACGGCCTGAAGGTCCCGGGTTCAAGTCCCGGCAGGGGTATGGGTGTGGATTTTAATAGCTAAGGGACGAAAAGTGACGGGCCGAAGTCCAAAGTTACTAGACTGCCCCATATAAAAAAAATGTTGACAAAAGTTTACGTATATGTAGATAAAATAATTGAAGATCGCCAATCAGGATTTAGAAGAGATAGATCAACGTTGGACTAGATTTTGCCTTGATACAAATCTTAGAGAAGAAATGGGGGTACGATGGGACTGTTCACCAGCTAATCACTGATTGTAAGAAAGCTTATGATTCTATCAAAAGGAAAAAGTTATACAGTATCTTGGAACGATTTGGAATTACGAAAAAACTGCTTCGACTAGTGAGGGTGTGTCAAAGCGACACCATAAGCAGAGTACGGGTAGGTAATAAAATGTCAGATAGTTTCAAGATTCGCGAGGGATTGAAACAAGGCGATGCTTTATAATCACTACTGTTTAACTTTGATTTAGAATATGCAATTTTGAAAATAAAAGAGGCCAAGAGGGACTAACGTTGAATGGCTTAAATAAACTGTTCGTGTACACAGATGATGTAGATTTAATAGATGATAGAGATGCACTACAAAGTAATCGGAGATCTTAGTAGGAGATAGGCTTACAGGTGGGTTACGCTTACAGGTAAACATAGAGAAAAAATATATATGATCACAAGCCGAAACACTGGGAATAACGCAAATAGATACTTAACAATTATGAGAATATAGAGAAAGTAAACAAAGTAAGTGCTTAGGGGTATGCGTAACAAGCAAACCCGAGGTCACGGAAGAAATAAAAAATCGTTTATTATCGGGAAACGCATGTTTCTATTAATTTCAGAAACATTTAACCTCGTGAAAAATATCAAGAAAATTGAAATATAAAATATACAGAACGTTTAATCTGCCGGTAATACTTTACGGTTTCGAAAGTTGGAGTACGACTCTAGCAGGTGAACATACATTACTAATGTTTGAAAATAAGGCCCTGAGAAAGATATACTGGTTGAAATGGGACAAGATGACTGAAGAATGGAGGAGAATGCATAATGAGGAAATTCATGAAGTTTACAACTCACCCAAAGTTGTAAGAGAAATGAAATCGAGACGACTGAAATGTGCAGGCCATGTAGCTAGGATGGGAGAAAAACGAAGATTATATTCCATCGTGGTTGGAAAGATGGATAGAAAGATACCGTTGGGAAGACCAAGACGATGCTGGGAGGACAATATTAGAAGGGATCTTCGAGAAGTAAGTGCTGTGGTGAATACTGGCTTGATATTGCTCAGAATAGAATGCTATGACGAACGTTTGTTACAACGGCGATGAACTTGCGTGTTTCGTAATCCAAAGAGTAAGGTAGTAAGTATGTATTTATTTAACAGCAGGATGTAGTACTATAATACCATAACCCTTTGTTTTGGAATAACACGCAAGATAGGACAGCATTTGCAGTTGATCTTAACCACGTGCTTCTAGGGAATTCATTCAGTGTTTGTTTTCACTGTGTTGCTTATCAGGTAGCTAGTGTTTTCAAAGGAATAACGCATTTTCTCTTAAGAAAATTCAGTATCAAACAAACCAAAGTCCATCTGAAACACTGAGAAAGTGATTGCAACAGCTTACACATATCTTCAAGAGCCATCAAAGCTAACAGTTCTAGTCCTGATTAGAGACAAATGGTTCTGTTCTCGGTGCTCGTAAAGGAAATGTGCGTTCCACCAAGGTCAGCCTGTAATTTGTGGTTAATGAGAGATGATAAACCTACACATCGCTCTCTCTGTGTTTTCAGAACCATAAACTGTCAGTGTGGAAACAACGTTCTTTCTCCGTACTTCCCCAATGATTACTCTGGATCTATCGAATAGTCTCCTTGTTCTCCCGATGCAAATCCTTGTGAGTTCTTTATTTGATGGGATATATCAAAGAGGGTTTACAAATACGCTCTGAGACTGTAAATGGTCTCGAGGACGCCATCAGTAAAGCTATCCTACTGTAATTCGAGATACTCTTTGCAAATCCATATTGAACTTTGAAGTCCGGATCTTTTGATAACGGAAAGCTCGCTTTCAAAACATCACCTTTTAAGTAAACTTAAAAGATACATTGATTACTTAAATGTATCTTTTGTGAATACAATGTTATTCCAAAACAAAGTGTCTGTTTAATTATAACATCTGTACTTTGAAACGGTCTTTTTATATACTGTTAAATAAAGGAATGATACTTATATCCACTTAAGAAAAGAAATCATCTTTTCACCTCTTTTCTTGTATTTGTGTTGACTTTCAACATTTTGCTTACGATTAAAGTCACGTTGCTAGGAAACCAGAACACCCTTTTATTATTCGAAGATTACCGAGATGCCACCTCAACCCCATCCTTGTAGAGCATGTTTATTCCTCTCCTGCTCTTACTCCTATTCTTTCCATTTTCTCAAAAGGAAGGAAATATCACTCCTTATTACATTGCATATATATATATTCATTTCAGTTTTTTTACAATGGTCCATTGCTATATTGTAGCCCGAAATTCAGCAATTTTTCGACAAAATTCCATGTATGAACCCCAGCACCAAAAAGTCGGTTTGATTCAACGCCACGATATATTGTGTACAGCCAAAACATCGTCGATAGAAGAGAGTCTCTTGTTGGCAGTTCTAAACATCACTAAAGAAATTGGAGTCTTATACGCAACTCTTTTCCCAAAACATGATGACCTCCATGAAGATGCGACATTGCATAGTATGCCGAAGAAAATGCGCTTGCCCCTGTCCAAATCATTTCAAAATAAAAGTTCCAATTTCTACTATAAGTTGAGCATATAGAAGGCTCTTAGGCACTAAATTTCAGATCCTTTCATGAGGAAATATCTGAGATATTTAAACCATAATTTCGGTATTTTTCGCCAAATGTCATGTTTGAACCCGTAGAAAAAAAGGGGGTATAATGTAGGGCCATATATTTTTTTGTGTCCAGATACCCGGTTGGTATTTCTATTACAAAAAATTGCAACCTTTTACTCAAATCCCTTACTACCAAACATGGTGTTGAAAATTTAAATATATAATTCATTATTCATATTTCAGCCTAATTTTTCGATTAAAGGGATTCATTTTCAGAAACAAAAATCCACATCTTCGAAGTACACTTCAAGAACTACGCAATAGTGTTTACTTCAGCTCTCAAGCTTGTCTGGCTTTTAAGATATTCAGGTTTCCGTACATGTCTACAGGAGTAAAAACACTACGTGCTATGTTGGAAATATGGTCGTCCATGCATCGTCAGCATTATGTACGATCTAATTTAGTTTCAAATGCAGTAGTTGTGTCGCGGAAGATGTATTGGATGATCCTTCAGATTTTATTCAATGAAAGTCGAGGTGTTTTTTTCATTTGCAATGGCTGTAACTTCGTTTACCATGTCCTCAAGGAATAAGAAGCTACTGAGTTATAATGGTAATGTATATCATTTTCATTTCTGTTACGCCAACAAGCGCTGCTGGCGCTGTGAGAAAAGAACTATTTGTTCTGTTCGGTGCATCACTACTTGCAGTGATGACAGGGTGGAATTGCTTAAAAATGGGACAAGGGACCACGATCACGGAACTACATTTACAAAAATTAAAAACCCGTCTGCTAAGATCAAATTTGAAATGTAATGCTAAAGAGCAAGCTAATGTTCTCCCACGAACAATTGTGAGGGAGGCATTAGTCGGTGTTCGAGAAGTTACTGGCGCAATTACCGGACACAAATACATTGACAAAGTCTGTACGGCAAAATCAGTAGCATAACCGACCTCGTCGGCCCCAAAACCTTCAATAGTGTGAGATAATGTAACCGTATACAATTCGTGAAGCCAGCGATATGGTTTTTTTTTTTCAGTTTTGTTCTCTATTGAATGATCCGAACGGAATTCTAATGTGGTTCACGCAGCATGATTTCGTTCTCCTCGCTGACGTAAACGAATACTTTGTAAAGGCATGAAAGTGTATCTAGTCTGTTTTTTCACGTGTTTATGAAGAACTCAAGAATTACGGTAATAAACATGTCCTCCCTTCAACTAACAAAAATACTAACGGATCTTGAGGTTGCGGACAGCAACACAGTACGAGAGTCATTTCCAGATACAACAGTGAAAGAATGTTTATTCCATTTCATAGAACCTATTTGTCGTCAGTGGTGTAATCACGGACCAGAACCAGAATATAATGACACTCAGAATGAAAGAGTAAGAAAAGAAATGTGCTTGGTCCTTCTTTCCATTGGATGACTCGTTATTGATAACATTATTGAAGATATTGTTCAAGATGTCGTTTCTTACATGAAATCAAATTCCATTAGAGAAAAGCCTTTTAGAGAACGAAGAGGACCTGTCCCTTCACGTTTCCATCCGGAGTTGTGGAATGTTTGTGAAAGCACTCTTGCAGGTGAAGAGAGAACAACAAATGCCGTTCAAGCCTTCCATTCGAAATCTCAAAAGATGGTGGGCATCCATCATGCATGAATATGCAGGTACCTTGAAAATATCAAGAAAAGAACAACGAGATGCAGAAATCATGATAACTCAGTTACAAGGCGGCCACCAACATTGTTAAGTGACATCAAAAAGCAAAGGAATATGTGTCCAGTTTCAATGAAGAAATCGTTAATCAGCAGAAAGAAAGGGAAAGCTGTGTGAAATATATTATCGTTTCCATTAATAAGGCCCTTAAACTGTTACATTCCTTACAGCAACATTGTGGAGTGTAAAGAGAGAAGGAACGTTTCACATATTCATGTAATAATGTTTTAATGACATCAGTTTGACCATATGTCTCGTTTGTATTTCTTAATTATTCTGTTCAATTTTCTTCCATTTTTTATTTAAATTCTACGCTTACTAGTTATTACTTATGCAAATATATAGTTCGTCCTTCGATATGAATTTTCTTTCCCCTTGGTAAAATGTTTTAAAACTATCCATGGAAGATGCTGCCGACCAAGCGGAGGGAGTGTTAGGCTTGAGTGGAAAGAGAGTTTTGGCTCCAATGAGTTGTTTTTTATTACTTCGGGAAGAGGATGGACGCCTTGAACAGCGAAGCTGCAACAGATCTTTCCAGCGAATCCCGGGTAAGTTATATGTTGTGTTAGTAGCTTGATTTCAGGATGAGGCAAGCAGTATTCCTTGAGTAATCTCGTGCCATTGGCAGTACAACCTGCATAAAAGTTAATGCGTTATTCATAAATGTGTGGAAAATACGAGTATATGGTGCCCACCCTGGAAAAGTACGTTAAATGCAAAAGTATTGGAGGAATAATCAGCTTTAGTTTAAAAATTATGTAAATAAGATCCCGAAGTCTCCACCAGGTGATATAATTTAAATGGACCTAATGTCTTTTGGACGAAATGTCCTTTCGGGCCAAATGTCTTAGAGGAATTTTCCTTTGGAACCGATGTCTTTTAGACGAAATTTCCTTTGGAACAAATGTCTTTTGGACGAAAATTGCACGGCGTTAATAGTAGCAATTTTTTGACGTGAGAGTACAAGTCCAGGAATAAGGATATCGACAAAACATGTTTCATTGCAACTAAACATGGTTAATATTCTTGTAATTTTGATAATTTTCCTCTAAACAAATTAGTCGTACAATCAACTGAACGTACTATATATCATTTAAAACAATTGCAACAAGTTTTCAGTGAACAACAAAGGTGAAGAATAACAAGGAACAATATGTATATTTCATTGTTCCTATTGTTGCTAAGCAACATTGCAAAATTTAAATAACCCGTTGCTAAGCAACGATACAAAATTAAAATCTCCCTATACTGAATAAAAACTTGATTGTCGGTGTTGCATTCGACAATGTAGCGTCAGTGGTAGCAGACGCATAAAATGTTTGTATAAAACAGAAAATATGTCTGAAATTTTACTAATAAATTTTTTTGTTAAAAATAAAGTAACCCGTTACTAAGCCGTT
>JAGDQP010048460.1:1970-14741 GCA_022664845.1 Lepisma saccharinum
CAAGAAGCTGCTAGAGTAACTTAACGTTCTGTCGTATATATAACGTTCAGTTGGTAACTTCATCGCACTCGTCAAGGACAAGGGTCTGGAGAAAGGATGATGTCCCACACGTGTAAAACCTTTCTTCAGAGGTAACTACATATATTCAAAATAAGAAGTGTTCAGCAGGATATGTCCGGTAACGACAAGGAACTATAACATCACCTGATAATTTTGGGCTAATTGTATTTATGTCAAAGGACACTTAGTGGCTACCTTGGAAATTTAAAGTGACTCTTAGTGGATTTGGCTGTGATGTCCAATTTCTCTGCAGAATATGTACATGTTCCATGATGGAAATGCTTCATGAAAAATCTTCCAAAGTTGCTACATAAGACGAAGGCAAAAGTAGGTGATATCGAACCTAGCATGGGTTGTACCTAATGAACTAACTGGCGAAGAAGGAACTGTATATCAAAAACAATTAAATCAGAAAAGTATAAAGCTGTGAGTAGGATAAGGAGGACGGTTCCGTCATTTAATTTCATGCTGAATTAATTTGTATAATATTTTATTCGTGATTATATTCGGGGTGTTTATGAGCCACATCGACCAACTTGTGGAGGTGATTCACAAGAAGAAGAAAGTTCCTCCAACAAATTTTTGAAATGTGTATAGTTTCGAACCTACAGACTGCCAAAAGCATGGGAAAATGAACTGTGGAACTTCACAGTTCCATCACCACGAACTGTAGGGCTTACGCGGCATGGTACCGTCAAAGACTAAATCTACAATATTAAAAATTGTGTATTTCAAAACTGCTCAATGGGTGCGCCAGGGATTCGCCAAAGGTTTTAGAGGATTTCCAGTATTTCTGTGATGAAAAGATGGGTTGAAGTGAACATGTACGATGTTCCACCCAGAAGCAATAATTCGTTTGCACCAACTCTGTATCTCAAGTGGAACCCACATACCAAACGATTTTCAAACAAACATGGTAGCATAACAAGTAGGAGTAAGAATTGTATAATTTCATCGAACGTTTTATTCATTTGTTATATAAAAGAGATTGAATATCATTCTCCGAAAAATACTATGGATGCCGTATTTACTCACGAGAAGTTACAAATCCGTGCTCATTTCCTACCTCATCTCCAGAAATATTCTGAAATCCCCTACTTCCTTTGGGGAATCTAGGTTAGGGTTCTTATTTACTCCATTTGAAGGGTGTCGCAGTGGCTTAGTGGTAGATGGTTCACCTCTGATGCGTGGGGTCTCCGGCTCGTGCCTTGTGGGGCTTGTGGTGAACAAATACCACGTGCGTGGATATTCTCGGTGTTCTCCCGTTTCCTTCCAATTTCATAGTTCCACCAATTGTATCATAATCCATTTGGCCTTAGCCAAAATTGTCTAAAGGCCTAAAATTCAATTTAAATTCTCCGTTTAAAGAATTCACTCTGTCGCTTCAATCGTAGAAGGTAGAGAGAACCTATTCCAGTTTTGAGTTTCTGGGTCTCAATTTATATGCCGTTTGGAATATTGTAACTTTATAATTCTGTGGGAGCATGCATCAAACCCTTAAGCCTCAAATTAAAAAAAAAAATTGATAACGCCACGAATACACCCCATCTAATCTTAGTACCTGTGTAAGAAACTGCATCCGAGAGAAAGAAATGAAAATGTTATTCTAATGGACGTCTATTCAAAAATAACTCGATTTTCTCGTAACAAATTTCATTCACGGTGCCACAGAATTGATAAGGTCTTTTAATTTTCTTAGTTTTCTCCATTTAAAGAACTCGCAACACTTACACTTAATTTACCTAGCTTCAATACATTGTCACGGTATTCGACCTAAATTTTTATTCTGAACTTAAATATCCTTGCTTTTCTTTATTAGTTTGAACTGTCAGCTTTTTGCCTAAGCTTGTCGTGTGTAAGGGATGTCAACCATCAAACGCCACTCTTACAAATTAAATCAAAAGGCAAAGTGATTACTGGTCAAAACATCCCAAAATTTACCTTTCGAGCTAAGGAAACGCCTGGAAAACATCAATCATGATGGCCAGGAACGGGGCTCTAACTTGCATGCCTCCTCATTACTGGAGTCGATACTCGCAATGTTGTAATTCGAGACATGGACTAAAAAATATAGTTGAATTAAGAAGATGAATTCAATATCTTAAAATTGTTAAAGAAAACAAATCTTGCACTCAAACAAACGGGAACGCGCAAGATCAAGACAAATGAGAAGGGCTTAGCATGTCTTGAAGGAACTGTCGCTTTTGGCAGTACACTAATGATGGTTTTGAATCATTTTATGATTATTTTCAGGGTTATATTACTAAGATTCGCTTTACATAACAAAAGAGCGGTAGAAATGCTTCTTTATAAAGGAAAACCGCAGGTGCGCGCGTATAACAACGAGGAAAACAGTTTTCTGGAGGATAAAATAAAATATACTATTGTTCTGTACATTTTGTTTGCTACTGAAAGACAGCATTTGCGTTTATGTTAATATGTTCGCCTACTATCTTGTCCTGGCGAGGGACGTTATTCCTTATATATATTGTCTTCTTCTTGCTTATAAAATGCAACATTTAAACAAATACCGTATTCCTGACAACCATAGCATTCTCGCCTTTTCGCGAAATTATTGACTGAAAGGGAAAGAAGGCCTCACGACTGTGAAGGCGAAGATATAAACATTAATAATAGTATATTATTTTTTTAAAGCGTCTAGTAAAATAATTGTTCCCCCCCCCTCTCTCTCTCTCTCTCTCTTAGGAGTCCACAAAAACAATACGTTTTATTATTCTGAGGTTTTAAACTTTTGTATGAATGAACTGTTAAACTTAATAATGGGTTAATGAAAATTAATATTAGCATAAAACAATGTCAAAATCAACATCGGTATTCTTCTGAAAGCGGCAGGTTCTTTAATGCACATCTATCTATTCTTCCCAAAATCAAGCTCTTATCATTTTGTCTTAGAAGTTAGGGATGGATTCTTTTTCCTCCTAACCTCTTTTCTGCACACAACTATATCTTCTGCTGCAATTTTAATATGTATGTATCTCTGCGTAGTCAAACTACTAACCAACTTGTTTTCTTTACCGTTTCTCGTATTATTCGTTTTTCTTCATAACTTTCTTATAGGAGTTGTGCCTATCGGTGGCATAGTTGAGGAAGGCAGCGGCCAGAGTCTCACAGCACAGCTATACTCAGGGGATATTTTACCAATAACCATAGCACGTTTTAGTATATTTATCGTATATGCGAAATCGTGCGGCTGCCTGAATATCGAGATTAATGCATAGGCGCCGGTATTTTTTTCACAATTGTAAAACAATCCTTTAGAAGCAGTCTTAAGATATTGTATAGATATTTCATAAACGTCGTATAATTTGGAAAGTCATATAACTCGGGGGAGTTCTGGTTATTAACCCTAACAAAATTCTACATTATTTCCATATCTTGCTTCTTGTTTGTGTATTGCGTGATTCTATGTTCCAATGTGTCTGCATTTTGATATTTATGACATGGATTGTCGGCTACGAAATTGTGTTTATATCATTTGTACTTAATATTTATTGCGTCATGAATCACTAGGTACCTTATCGATCATTGTTGTGCTGTCGAAAAGGAGGTATGTATATTACGCCATATCGTGTTTCAGTTCACTTGTGGTTCCTGAGACTAACTTATGAATATTGGCATGGTTTAAAGACACTGATGTGTTTCTTTGCTGGTGATCTGAGTAATTGGGACTTGAACTTGTTCATACATCAAAAAGCTTATAACCTGTTGATGGTATTTTAGCCCTGGAAGTATGTCATGTAATACGAGTGGAAATTCTACCGATTACTGGGCTTTCAAGGTCGAGAGCAGGTACGTAGTGAGAAGTGGAGGTGATATTCTGCCACTTGTGCGTCGTATTAGAAGACGATCTGCTTTATCAAATAAGTTCATCAATTTAAATCCCCTAAGGCTATACGGAAGACACAAATCGTAGTAGCGAGCACAAAACACTTGGCGCGACCAAATAAACCATCCACACAACGATTGTATTTTTTCCTTGGACACTTGGCATCGCTAATATATTTGCTACATACCAAACTTTCTACAATAAATAAATATTTATGTATTTTACTAGGGACACTAAACTCAATTATCTATATTTACACAAATAACTTATTCTTTGAAGTTTAGTTATTAATAATTTATAATTTTGCGCTATCATTTCTTTATGTCTTGTTTCAAACCATATTCACAGATCTTTTATTCTCGTCACTGTTTGGTAAACCAACATTTATATTTCCACCATTAACTAATTGCTGCCTTTTTTTTGTTTGCTTAACACAGATCCTGTTGCTTGTTCATATTTGTTAATATAATGTGTTATAGTTTGATGGTCTTTCTCACTGTTTGAAATTATATACACATCGTCTGCGTAGCTAAAACATTTAAGGGATGAACGGGGGGAGGGGTCAAAGCCCCTTTAAGTTTACTTTGTAATTTATAATAATGGAGACAAGGCGACTGCATATAAAAACAACCTACTCGGACACCCTTGTCGAATTCCTCTTTGCACTTTAAACAAACGTACTAATTCATTGTTTTTTTATCAGTGTGGTTGTAGCGTCTTTGTATAAAAATTGCACTTATTGAATAAACCTTTTAGCTGCTAAATATCTATGCAATACCCTCCACAGATACGTGTGAGAAATTTTAACAAAAGCAGCTTCGAAATCCAAATGCAATAGGTTTAAATTTACTTTATAAGACTGCACCACCGCAATATAATCTCGTGTGTTTAATAATATAATCTGAAAAGGGTTTCTGCTTGCTGCTGCGGCGTATTGAACAGAATGATTAACTCCTGGGGTATGTAGACTTAGGAAGGTTTTCCAAGTGTCACACCCGGAATTTCTTGAAACTCCTGCAGGTGATAAAGGGTCAAACAATAAAAAACCCGTATTTTTTATATCGGCCAACGTGGCGGTTTAAGGGGACAAAGTCCCCCCGAAAGTGCGAAACAACTTTTAACAAGGCAATAACTACCAAAGTACACTGCAGATTTGTTTGAAACGTCTGCAGTGGAGAAATAAACAAAAAGTAAGAAAAAAGTATTTTTTGATAAAGGCCAAAGGGGGGCTAAAGCCCCCACTAAAGTTCAAACAGAGGGCATTGAGACAACTTGTAGGCAGGTCATAATTACCAACGTACACTGCAGATTTGCTTGAAACTTCTGCAGTGGATGAAGAAACAAAAAGTAAGACAGACGTGTTTTTGTATATCGGCCAACGTGGGGGTTGAAGGGGGTAATTGCACAGATTGCACAACTACTTCGACACGTTTTGAGCCACGCAACGCCGAAGTTCGACCGCTGTGCATCTCTAGCTGAAAACCACTTTGGTCCGAATTAAACACATGATCAGCACCAACGGCGACAATGTCATTCTGTACAAGGTGAATGAAGTTGTGGATGTGTGGTGTCTCATCTGGGGTGTCTCCGATTCGTGAATGTGTGACAAGCTTGGTAACTTCACGCGAAACAATATTGTGGGCCCGTTTCAATGCCCACAGCCACGTTTTTGAGGCAGTGAATGATGCAATGCTACACTCCTAACTTTTCTGGAGAGCCCACCGCTGCAGATCTATATTATGCACTGGTAAATGTGCAGCTATTGCAGTTTGGAAGTTTTGAAGCACAGTATGTGATACTTCACGCAATTTATCTCTGCGTGTTCCGGCCAAAGAGACTTGCTTTTCCCAGCGGTACATGTGTTTTCGGGACGTTACGCTCTTGTAATGTCGCATAACTGTCTGTAACCAGAGTCGCTTTCTCCCCACTCTTCCAGAATTCAACTGCTTTCCTCTTGTACTCCAAACCCACAGATTCACCACCAGTATCACCCCATATCCCCGATATTCTCGTTCGCACATTTTCCTCGTAAGGTTCATCCTCATCTCCCGAATCGGTGATGGCGTTTGGTTCCATTATATATTCAGCAACATTGAGATGCACAGTGATGTCTTCGTCGTATATTGGCGCCTTCCATAGCGTCGTTGAACATGTCCCTCAGAATATTTGCAAGGTGTGTCTCTGCCCTGTTTGTAGGCGTTTCTGCAATGTCCACCATAGAAAAATAGGCGGAAAGCAGACGAATAACGTTGATTGCGTTTAGACGCATTTTAGATACGTCCCTACAGCTTTGACACAGTAGTAGCCAATAACCAATGACTACAATTCCCCTTTCTGTTTTTATATCTATGTCGTTCAACAAACATGTCGTTGATGCTTGCAAAGATGTTTACTCTGGCGTCATTGTTTTTTTATCACTTCGAGATAACATTCCACTTTTAATACACGTATCGAAGACAAAACGAGTTACAGTTAGCTCCCACGTGTAACACATGTATGGTAGGCATGATATCTTATCGTGTTGTCGTTCTGCACTGCTCGTGATTATTGTATAAGTTCTAGCATCGTATGATGTAACCTTGTTCTCAAATCCCAAGACATTTCTTTACAAAACAGCCACAAAGGACAATGCCATTTAACGTAACGAATTACAATCGTATTTCTCACCGTGGCCAATATTTACGTGAGGCTAATATTTACTCTCTACATTGCATTGTATCAGTTTCCAAACAATCAAGATTGTGCATTTATCCTATAGGATTTAGTGGCACGTGTCACATTACACAATGCCAGAATATTTACAATTTATGGGCCTCTTCCAACTATTAATACACTAGACTTACAAAATTTATATCCCGTTATCAGCTGCAGACTTTTGAAGCAACTCGACAGTGTGCTTTGGTAGTTATGGTTTTGAAAAACGTCTCTTTGTCCTATGTTAGCACTGGAGGCGTTTGCTCCATTCAAACACCACGTTGGCCGATATACAAAAACAGGTCTATCTTACTTTTTGTTTCTTCATCCACTGCAGAAGTTTCAAGAAAATCTGCAGTGTGCGTTGGTAATTATGGCCTGCCTACCCGTTGTCTCAATGCCCTCTGTTCGAACTTTAGGGGGGGCCTTTAACCCCCACTTTGGCCTATATAAAAAATACGTTTTTCTTACTTTTTGTTTCTTTCTCCACTGCAGGCGTTTCAAACAAATCTACAGTTTACTTTGGTAGTTATTGCTTTGTTAAAAGTTGCCTCAGTGTCGTCTTTTCGCACTTCCCCCCTTTGGCTTTGCCCCCTTAAACCGCCACGTTGGCGGATATAAAAAAATAAGGGTCTTTTATTTTTTGACCCTTTATCACCTGCAGGAGTTTCAAGAAAATCAGGGTGTGACACTTGGAAAACCTTTCTTATAAGTCTGTTTATAAGGCATCTACTTATGATTCTAACTTCCGCTGTCATTATAGAAATTCTTCGATAGTGTCTAACGTTTTTGGGATTAGGAAGTTTATGAATAAATATCATAACCGAAAGGTACTGTCGTTTTAAAGACCCTGGCGCTGTTATTCACTAATTTACCAATTGAGTAAAAGTATCTCCCATAATATTCCAAAACTTCCAATAAAGGTCCGGGGAAATAGCGTCTATTCCTCGGCTGACATGTCTATTTCCTTTATTTACAGCAATATGAACTTCTCCAGCGATGAAAGGCGCTGTCAGCGCTTGGTTACTCTCTTGACTATTACTTTTTGTGTCACATTGACCGATTTCTAAGTTACTTTCGCTATCAATGTATGGCCTAAAGTTATTCGAATAACACCTTCACAAAATGTCTCGGATTCCCGGGAAGCTATCGTGAATTACGAGTTTTGAATCGTAGATATTTGTTATTAATTTGATATTCGTTTAACTTCATGCAATAATTGATCCGCGGAATAGTGTTCCTGGGGGTCAAAAATATTTTAATTGTTTAGACAAATACTGCATGTCTCTTGCGATAAGATAGTAACAAGCCTTTGTATTTCTTAACCTTAGGAAGTAATGTGCGATTCTGAATAGCGTCTTTTTGTGCTTTAAGATAACATGTATAATAGAATCTATATTTACTCCTCCTGTTTTGAGAATAGGTTAACCATCTTATAAAGGAATGTGTTTTCGGTTTAAAGTACATATACCACCAGTCTAATGTGTTTCCTTTTCGGGTAAGCCAATAGTTCTATTTTTGCGTAAATAGTTCACAAAACTGTTGGTCCTATAATACTGAGTTTGTCATTTTAATATAACCACTGCCTCGTTGTATAATAATGTTTGTACGAGTAATTTGTAATTTTATTACCAGGCACAAATGATTCGATACGCACACTGCATATCGAAATACTTCTTTTACGTGTTATTTACACGACGGATCTATATAATAGAGATCCAAACGAGAACTAGATTCGTCGTATATATGTCGGTTCATAGTCAGCAGTATGTAATTATTGCAACTTCACTTAATGGGAACTCTTGCATTAATTTATAAAGTTTGGAACTATAATTATTACCTGATTCTGCATCGGTATGATTTCTCACAAAATTGAAATCGCCGCCTAAGATTAAATATGGCATTTTTGCTCGTAAGTAAACCAGCACTTCTTGTGCATAAAATAGGCTACGGGTGTGCCAGTTTTGGGAACCTGAGGGATCACAAATGGTAATACGCGTGTAATTTTGATATCGGGTACAAATTATGCACCAAGAAATATTACACTGTAAATCACTAACTTTTATACCATCTCTAGTGACAATTTCAGTACCAAGATCATTATACGTATAAAAGCGTAAACAATATAACATTCCGGCATTTGACTAATATCGGGGCCTACTTCTTGCAAAAACAACGTGGGTTTTTTATTTTACTATGAAGTTTTCAGTCTTAATACCCCCAATACTAGTGAAAGTGAGGATAAGGGTCATTACGACATATATAAGAATTATGTTCCACATTATTACAGGATGACTATGTTAATCCCCACTTAATGACTCCCTTTTACTCTTACCTGTAGTTTTTGTTTTTAACTTGCTATATGTGAACGAATGTCTTGTTCTAATAAACGATGAGTTCACTTTTGTGGGTACGTTTTCCACCTTGAAGTCGAGCTTTTTCCACCCTCGTTTTCGATTTCTTTCTTGAATTGTGCCTTCGTCGGATTCACTTGTGTCTTGGCTATCTATCTTACCTGTATCGCATGGCCCGCTATTCACCTCGTTTGGTGGTATTATGGCTCTTATCTCTGGTGGTTGGAGAAATAAATCATTTTGCACTATATTTGGTATCCTAGAGGAACTTTTAGCACTACTCACACTGTAGCCTTCACAATGACACTTATCTTCTTTTTCCAAGGTGAAGGGAGGGGGTTGGGGTGTAGTCCTTGTTGTGTCACTTTATCCTGGCCCAATTTCTCTCCTGTCACTTCTTCTGGGTTGAACTTGTCTTGACTTCTAGTTCTTCTTTATAAGAATTGTTTTAATCTTACCATCACTAGTATTGTAACTATTCTTTTCGATTATATCTAATTATTTAACTTGCTCAGAAGCAGTATTTTCATTTCGCAGTCCACAGGGTGTCTCGTAAGCTTCTTCTACCGGCGGAAATTCCTCTTGTTGGAATATGGGTAATTCGTGTATGACAGCTGATGGAACGCGATCTCTAGGTTGGGCACTAACCACAAATCGTTGAGTACCATCTTGATATGTATGCAATGTACCATCTTGTATTTATAACAGCTCTTTACTTGAGTGTTATATTGCCCTAAATAACGCTGATTACGTATTTCTACAAGTGTTAGTATTTCACGTTGAAGTTCTATATATACTAACGTTCAACCTGTGGGAACACGATATCTATGACCAGCATTAAAGTATTCATCTTTGGTCGATTTAATGACCCCGAACTGACACAACACTTCGTACTGTACATATCAGTATGGGATAGTTCACTTGTGACCACTGACAATTTTACTAACGTAATCGCTTTGTCTGCTAATTTCGCTTTTACTTTGATACTCTGATACACATCTATAAATTCAAATTCTTCAGGGTATTCATACAGTATGTGTTCACATAGTAAAGCTGACAGTAATTTGGCATAGACACACTTTCTGTACCCATCAATCTGTAACGCTAATATTTGCTCTTCTTCTAATCTAAGCACTTCAAATATGAAATCATGTTCGTTTTATGTTGCTGGACGCTGAATAGCTTCTCAAAAATCAACACGTAGTGTGTTCACTCTCTTTAGAACCATTCATATTCCTATCTAACTCCAATAGAAGCACATGGTTTCTCACAAACATCACTAACACGGAACGTTCTGGATACACGCATACTCACCACTTCAGCCGAGCTGAGACTACTAATATGAACATATCTACCAAACGTCTTCTGAAGAATCATGACTGAATTTTCGGTGTCCAAGACAATGGTATTCACATCCGTTGAAAATTCTATAATTATTATATTTTGTTTTGTTCATTCTACTATGGATGTGGGAACTATGTTTGCTGCATTTCCTTTCATTGCAAATGTGCTTTTAGGTGTCGAAACATAGGTGAAAAAAACATGACATGCTCACATGTATACATAGTTTCAAAATACTATATCATTACATACTTGAATGGATGTTACTTTGCTCTACACTTAATAGCATTTAATCATGTCTTATTGCACTTAGAAGACGAAAAACGCATTTGCACATTTTTGCAATTGCGAAGATACCCTTGGGGGCTCGACCCTGGCATTTTAGTTCACTGTTTCGAATATACTGATGTTGAACTTAGAGAATTTTCAGCTCAAAACCGGATAATCAATGTGGTCAATTTTTTAGGACTATGCGGTGCATAGCCTGTTCATCTTAGTCATTAAATGTCATTATTATTTAATATCGAGTGAATCGTGTACTCTATGACCTTAGTAATAAAATAAATCTCCTTAACACTTGTACCATTTTCTAAAACCCACAGCTTATCCTCATCCGGAGGATTGTACACTTACATTTGCAACCATCAAATATTACCATCGGAATAACCGGTGTGTGTATTTACAATTTTACTTATTTGATCTTGCTGACAGAATTAGGAACACATGCACCTAATAGATGCTTTGTCTTGCCCGATGCTGAAAGACATTTTGTATTTCTTCCATCATATTTTTTGGCTTGTTACGTTACGAAACTACTTGGTACATTATTATATATACATATTCTACTTATGGCGCCGCTTAGACATACCCGCAACACGTAAGCTCGTCGCCATCTTTCAAATCATATGATATTATATATTTATTTAATTTTGCATAATAACTTCTAAAAATCCGTGAAATTTATTTCTTAACATTTGTCTCAAGACGAAAATGTGGAGCAATGTGGATCTAAATATTCATTGTGGAGGATTTATGTTTTGAAACTAGAAGTGATACCATTTGCAATCAATAAAGCGGGTAACAAGAAATCTTAAGGATTATTATATATACTCACCAATCATGTCCAACTGATCATGGACCACTCTTAATCGTCGCATTTTCTTCCCAAGTTTAAATTCATAAATATATTTGGTACTCGGCAGTTGGTTGTATCCTAAGTGCCTGGAAAGTAAAACAAAAATCATGACGATAATTGATATTTACAAATTTTATGGTTTAATCATGTTACCGGTAATATGCATGCGTCAATTTAATAGATTGACTTATGGAAAAGTGCAGAAAAGGGAATATTTTAAAAAAATTTCACAACACTTCAGTTATAATTCTCAAGATGAAAATATATGAAACTTCTTTAACTTGTCTTAGAGACAATATTTCGTAGGCTTTAACCTGCTTTCCCCCACCCCGAAAAATATGGTTTTGTAATTGGACGTGAAAAAAATCTTCAAAATAGATATGTATATTAGTAAGCTTCTGTTCTTTCTAGTTGATAAAAACATCGGTCGAATGAAGACTTCTTTCGAACGATCTTCTTTTACAAATCATAATTTACTGTTTCACGACACTATTTACATATTTATTTCAAAATATGGCCTCAATATATCGTATATATCAACTGAGAAACGCATTTTTAAATGGCATTTTGAAGCTTTTGTACTTTGCTATACATTAAAGTTAAGAACTCGATTCTGTTTAAGAGTTGAAAAGTCGTGGAAATTGATTCTTGTGGTTTCAAAAGTCCTTTTCACAAACTTTTTAATTTAACAATTAACATAGTGTTAGATCAACGACAAATGTTAAACTTTTAGTTCTTTGTTTTCTATACTATGAAGATTGCATTCTTTTGTAATCGTAAAGATTTTAACATATAATGATACAATAAATTATGTAATGAATAACGAAATACAGTGTTTAATTTATACTTAATTTCACGCATTTTATTTTGTTGTTTTAAATAGGCAGCGGAATATATTTATCTTCAAATCTATTCACTATTAGATATATGATTCGAATTGCATTTTCTATATCAATATAAAATAAATGAATTATATAATTATAGGGTGTAATCATATTTCTGACCTTCATACTTCCGTTATAAACAGTTTCTCTGCTATGTAGGAACATACAGTAATAACAATTTATCTTATAAAGAAACTATTTTGATATTTTTAGAAGAGTTTCTCTCTTCAAAGTAATAATATTACAACGACACAATGTGTGCCTGAAATGTATGAAAATTAATATTCAAACTCGGTTTGTCCAACTTTAAAAGCTAGGTGAGTTAATTGGAGGCGCTTAAATTATATATATTTTTTGAAGGAACCAAAAATATTTTCAAAACTTAAATTATCTCCTTCAAAGATTATGTATGGCGTATCTGTTTCAATACGTTAGTCAATGTCTTTCAATATGAGG
>JAGDQP010048463.1:0-14741 GCA_022664845.1 Lepisma saccharinum
TGAGCAAGATAAATCAACATGCTTTTGCTAAACACTGTATATTAGGGGCAACACATATTTTTATCTTGATAATAATATACAAGATGGAAATAAAGATATTGCAGTTTTTTGGGGGACATAGCACTAGTTCAAAGATTCGTACAGTCCATACCACTGCAAGTATTTTTTCAGCACTACAATAAGATCGTTCCTGTTTCCGTTATCCTGAGGAACATCTTCTTACACTTTTAGTATTTATAGTTGCACCTGGTTAAGTTAGTATCTGAAAGCTCAAACTTATTTAAAAAGAATGGATAATATATATACATACACTCAGCAATATTACAAAATGTGCTAGTTTCATTTTAAACTATATCCACTGAACATGCTCTAGTATTATCATGTGATCTGATTGCATTAATAAAAATCATTGCAAATGAAAATTACAAGCAAGGTAAGATTTTGTACCTTATATATGTACCTTATAGGTTAAGTTGGTTTCACAAAAAACTATAAAAGGTATATACATTAGAAAAGATAAAGAATCTTCTATAGACAGTGGGTTATAAAGATTTTATTAATTTATTTTTGTTTGATGATATTAGATCATGAAAAGAAAATGATTTGACCTATTGTGTGAGGTTGACTAGCTCTGTACAAATTCTTCTTCTAGTTTAAAATTATTTGTATGCAAAAATACATTCTTTCGTATTTAAGATAGGTAATGAAAGATTTCTAAATTACTTATATTTTTGTAAAATGAAATAAATTTAGTGTTTTTACTTGGCAGGGACAAGCAGTTAACTTTGCGAGGGATATTTGGGGAATCATCCTATTAGTTTGTATGTCTATGGAAACAAAAGAGAAACGAAATGTACTTGGAAACTTAATTTGATGGTAATTCGACTTGTAAGATAGCAGGCATATAATTATGAAACTAACTAAGTATTATATAATCGTGAACGGTTTTAATATAGCAGATCTTTAGTAACTCTTTAGAGAACTATTAGTGCATTTGTTGGTTTTATTTGTTGCCGTGTAGATTTCTCTGAGTAAGCCAGATACTATCTAAGCGCTCCTTTGGATGTCACTTCATTTGTTTTAATGTTTTACCACTCAAATAAATTCACACAGCAGTCTACTACATCCACACAGCTACTGTACCTGGGTCAGCATTATAACCTTATCTGTCTGGCAAGTACTATATAAAGTTTGTTCTAAACAATTAAATTATACTGTAGAGAGAAAATATATAGATTATTATATTCGTGTTAGTTTTTCATCGTATTTTTAAGAAAAATCTTTCGTTTACGTTAATTCATTATGTTTCGTTTAAAATTAGTATTATTAACGATAATCTTTATGATTTTCAGGTAACTTGTTAAGATTTACAGTAGTCAGTGGATTTTAGAATTGAAAGAATGGACAGTTCAACATTCAATAAAGTAATAACAGTTGTCTTCATTCTTTTGATTTACATTCGACTTTCTACATCCACATGGACAAAGAGAAATGGATTAATGCGTTATCATTCCAAGAACACCAATAACAAACTTTCAGCATACTTGTATTCAACGAAGTTAATACTGTCCAACTACCTTCATTCCTACACCGACTTGATCATTACTATTACATCAACAAAATCAGATACATTGATCGATTATGTTTCTTCTATGGTTCATGAACTCCAAAAACCACTGACAATAATTTACATCAATTACTCTATTCACAATCCGTCATTTGAGTATCATTCACGATTAATTACCAGTGGTGCTTCTTTTGTTGTGTTGACCGACCACATAGCATCTCTGAACTTGGTTTTTGATGCGAATCAACGACACTTAAACTGGAGTACAAGGAGTAGGATTTTAATTGTTGTATTGGAGAAAGTATTAGCGTTTGAGTCGTTACAAGATTTGTTCCGGATGCAGTGGAAGAGGAGAATTTTGAATGTGGAAGTCATAGTGAAATATCCTTGTAAACAACTGGTGAACAGTAGCTTGGACCAAACTTGTGTGTATGTTGTTACATACAATCCCTTCAAACATAATAATGAATTCGTGAAAGAAAACGACCAACAAGTTGAGATAATCAGTAGAGGAATACATCAGATTCATAAGATATTTCCTGATAAGACGAAAAATGTTCACAAGTATCCACTTATTATAAGTATAAAGAATTCGAAAGGGTTCTCAACCGTTATTACGAACAAGAACGGTACTGTTAATAGAACTTCGGAAATATTATCGTCCATTGTTCAATCAATGAATTTTACTCCTACGACCAGAAAACCGAAACACACAAAGAACGAGATAAATATGCAACTCGCGAATGGAACGTGGATTGGACCAATAGCCGACATAGCCAATTCTGAGTCAGACATTAGTTCCTATCGATATTTGATATTCAACACTCGCTTGGCAATCGTCGATTATTGCTTTGTATATAGTTTTGATAATCTTAAATGGATATCTCCGTCACCCATACCAATTCCTCAATGGCAATGCCTTCTGCATCCATACTCCAAAGAATTATGGATAGCATTTTCAGTATTCTGTATCTATTATTACGTTTGTGAACGATTCGTACAACATATAACCTCTAACAAGAAAGCCACACCAAACAGATCTGAAACTATCTTATACGTTTTATCCATCATTTTATTATTATCTGTTCGCAAATCTAAATTTAGAACCTCTAAACTTATTTATATCTTAGCAACTTTTGGTACAATTGTGACAAAGTCTTTGTATGAGTCATCTTTGCTAAGTTACTTGGTTATTCCGAAAAACTATCCTGATGTTGATACTGTTACTGACATTGCTGACTCTCATCTCACGTTACAAGCCTTGCCCCAGATGATTAAAACCCTGAAAGAGTTCCCGCAAAATAATATAAAAGAATTGCTACCTAGATTTAAAGAGATAGAAAATATAGAAAAAGCAATCAAACTGCTTGTCAACAAAGGAAAAGGAATGGTGTTCATAGGTTTGAACACTGGAATGATAGACTCGCTCTCTAACTGGGCAGGTGAAAAGTATCATATACATATTTCTAAAGATAGTCTTGGGTTGTACTATGGCTCTTACATTGTGCCAAAAGACAGTCCATATCTTTCACGCTTTAATATGATTATACAGCGAATGATGGAAGCTGGTTTGGGAAATGCCGATATTATTAAGAAAGGAATTACTTACAACAAGAAAACTGTAAATGATGAATATGATGCAGATGGATCAACTGTTGTTATATCTCTTTACCATCTTCAGACAGCATTCTATTTGCTTCTTTTGGGTTTGGTAATTAGTTTTCTAACATTTGTTACCGAATTAACACATGCCAGACGATTGAATAAACGCTAATTCTGTATTACATTTTAATGGCTCTTACGGAAAATTAATTCCAACAACGTTTTAGCTATGAACATTAATTGGATTATTACGCAGCTTCCTACAAGGTTTTCTATCTGCATTTATTAACGAAATCATACCTACATTTTATCACATTAATAGTTTACGAGAACAGGAAAGAAGAAAAATTAAATCCCTATTTCTTTTTCTGATTAAAGTTACGCTGCCTTCTCTACAGCAGGTAATAATCTGAGTACTATAGTTAAGTGTATTGAGTTATTGGTCACGAAACACGTAGTAATAATGTACTACATGATCTGTTAAATTTCAAAGATATGATCAGAAATTCTATTCGTAAATACAATTCACTGAAGGATGAGGTAAGTTTCAATGAAGGATATAAAGTACTTCAACTAATTAAATAAAAATATATGTGCTTGGGTAAGAAAATACTATGTTATATGATCATTTTTGACTTAAACTTTTTTGCTGTACCCCCATTTGAATTTATAAACTCAATAAATGGCAGAAATACCAGTAACGGTTGAAGTGGAGCATGCAGGGTACATCACTTCGTCACAGACTGCTATCTCCTGAAATATGTAGGAGAAAGGAAGAAAACAATATGCGATAACCTGTGAAAACTACCATTCAAAAATATTTATTTCTAGACACGCTCTCTATTTTCTATTAATATGTATCTTTTCTGTAAGCATATTGAATTGCATTATGCGCGCTCCTGTTGTAATTCTTTGACAACAATGAATACTGCTCAAATAGGGAGACACATAGCTTTATAATAACTTATATGATGGTAAAATCAACATAGCAGTGTTTTTTATCTCCGCGATTACATGTTATGTTATTATGCTGAAGTGTACATAATTAAGTAAAGTTGAAACATTCTAAATACATGTAAACATATCTGAAACTAGAATAAGGAATACCCTGTCACATTCAGAGGAAAGCACTAGGACTAGAATATGAAGCAGCATGTTGTAACTACTATATACAGGCGTATTCTATGTTCAAACCAGGGCTGAAGTTACTGGGGGAAACAAATATATTGGCATTACTTGGGAATGAAACATTACATCAAATGTGAATTTACAAACCACACCGTGTACGGATCATTAGTTGTTCAAATGATGCAATCATTTTCTTCGTTGAAACGAACAGGAACCTATCTTCTAAGTTCAGGAGGCGGCTACCGTCAATCATGTTGTCTCTGTCAACGTTTCTCCTTACGACCCGAAAGTGAACAGACAAATAAAAAGTGCACATCGGTGTCTTCCGCCTATATGAAAATTTTCGTGAGTCACATGTCCGCTTTCTCTACAAGTTCGTCAGCTGATTAAAAACACAGGTTTTTCTTTTCTGGGATAAAATAGGAAAAACCGGAAAGTGAGTATTTATATTTAAAAAGATGTACAAACATCAATAATTTTACACATCTTTCTATTATTGAAGGAAACATTTATATTCGTTTCATCATATGACGTTTACAAATAAGTTGTATTTATAAACTATATGACTACTAAAGCTATATGCGAACAAAGACAATAACAGTATTTTATTTGGTTCGCATATTTAAGGAACTTGTGTGCTGCGGTTCTCAACGTTAATTCCTTATTGCAAATAAAATTGAAAAACGTTATGTTGGGGGATTCAAATTCAGATTCCTCGTCTGCAACTCCCAATTCAGAGTCACATTCATCATACGAGAAAGTTTCAGCTTCCGGCTCGCTATCATTAACACATATAGCTTCATCCATGAAATGGGAATTTTTCTCGGCGCTGGTACACTTTCACCAAAATTGTTCGTTTTACTCCGAGTCACTGTCACCAACAGGTACTAATAACGGTACACTTTCACCAATGGTATTTTTTCTCTCTGATTCGCTTTTACTTACAGGTCATGATCATCATTGGAATGGGAACTTGTTGTCGCAGGTGCACTTTAAAAAAAGACATTTCCTCTCAGAATCTTGATTATAATGATATTCTATATTCCGATATACCCTGCAACAACCTCCAATATATATGTTTCAAATATATGAGTTCTACAGCTCTTTCTGTCGTTAGACGAAAGTACAAGTACAAGACTTTTCTGTAGCTGGAAAAGTGCAAGGAGCAGAAAGAATCATCCGAACAGCTATGTACGAAAGAAATGAAGTTCCATATAATCCCTCCCATCACAACGGGCTTACGATTTCGGCAATTAAATGTAAGAAACTTACTCGAAAACCTCTGTTTGGACTCTAAGCGCGTCAGATCTTATCTTTCCAGTGTACACGAAAAAAAAAAGTTCCTTCATGAATTAATTCCATTCCACCGATATGCCCAATCATATCAGAAATACCTATGGGGAGGCTTATCCCCTTAGAAATTGTCCGCCCCCCTCTAGAGGTCTACTTAGTTTTGGGAGTTTGCGAAACGCACTCGGAGAGAATTTATAACCAGGAAAGTACCTTTCTGCGCTATCTTAATAGGCCTATAACGTATTAATTCTTAGGTTCATTATAATATCTTTCACATAAAGTACCTGAGAAATCCCCTTGTACACGTGTAAAAGTGTTTTGGTTCTCCATCTTTGTTTTTATTGAATTGTTTATTGAACACGACACGCATAATTCCCAGTTACAGTGTACTTATTATCAAAATATTCAAGACAATAGTTAATGACAAAATGAAATTGAAAATGCAAAAAATGAAACAAACAAAAATGTGGGGTGATAAGCACCAGAATTTTTTCTTAGCCAGCTGATACAAAAAACATCCCAAGTCCACCGGAGTATATTTTTCAGGAGGAACAAAAAACAGTCCAAGGTCTTAGTATGTTATTCTATTCAGCGGAAATTATTTTGTATTAAAAAGGGTTTCTGTGGTGGGATTAGGATATAATATTTATGTATGTGGAATATAGATACCGACGAACAGAAAAAAAAATGCAAATACGAAAAAAGTGGACTTGGGGATGTTTTTCAATTCAGGTCTTCAATTGAAGGTACATGTCACGATTGATAGGTGTTTCCAATAAGCATAAAATGTAGAAGAAACGTATTGCCTGTTTGGACGGGAAAAAAGCATAAGGTATGTATGTTGTTACAAAAAACTGGGCACTTCAAATTTCTTCAGCTAAAGCACATCTTGGAAAAAAAAATGAAGTAAGCTGACAAAGTTAATGTTAAAAGGAGATAAGCGTAATTTATAGTAATGTGAACCTCAAAGCGTACTGTCAATTTAATGAGCTGTACAAGACCTAAACTTTGGTAATAATGAGACAGGATTAAAATGATCGCATATGTATGTGCTGGGGGAATTAGCACCACCATATCTGGGGTATTAAACACCATGCTTCCTTTATTATTTTAGTAGTGATTGCAGTATAAATACGAAATATACTCCAATAAATTAGGTGTACGTAGAAACATACTAACGCAGATGAGGCAAAAATTGTCTCCTGATACGCGTAGCATGGATTTTCTTTATATTTCGAAAGAAGATTCCGTGCCACTGGCCACTTGAAAGGAATGTGATGTTCAATGCGATATTAAGGCACGATGAACCCTTAATTTAGCATCAGACAAAGCATTGTGAAAAAATGAGGACAGAAGGACTTGTGGATACCAGAGAGAATGGAATTTATGAAGTGCTAGTGGACATCCACCCTCATATGCTTCTCCAGGGATTTTCCTGTCTCACCAGGCAAATATCGGAATTGTACATACAAGCTAGGCGCTGGCCTACTACCTTCCAACATCTTCTCCTACACCCTATCATGACCAGAGACTGTGCCACGTTAAGGCCTTTAATATGAAGCTTTTTGTGTTATGTATGCCTGTATTTTATTTCGTTCTATTGTGTTATCCAACATCCTAAATACCAAAATGTGTACTGGTGCAGGATCATAAAGCAGTTCTCTTCATATCCTAATGATATTGTGCTTGTTAAAGCAAGCATATTTGAAGTGGTGCTTAATACCCCAGAGCTGGGGTATTAATATCACGTAAACACCTGTTTTATTTTATTATTATTATTTTTCATGTTAGTATAAAAAGACAAAAATACTTTTTACTTTGAGGTGTTGCACGAAACAAGTTTACATGTGATTATCATGCATGTTGCATTTACACCCACGCAATTAACTTTATATATGGAATTTTATGCCGATTCCACAGAAAATTTGTGCTTAATACACCGTTTTGCCTTAAATGTGCTGTGTTGGCTTGTTCGATCCCAGCTCGTGCCACGGTGGACAAACACCGTGTGTGGGGGTTTTCTCGGGATTCTCCCGTATCGTACCACTTTTTTCATTCCACCAATTCTTTCATCAAGATCCATTTGTTTTGAGCCAAATTTGCCTTAAAGCCTTGAAGTAAAATTCAAATTTAAACAGAAAGGTTTAACAGTCACATTCACTAAGCTGCTTTTATACATATAACATACAGTATTCCTCTTTGTTTACTTTACTGATACTATTGTAGTTAATACTCAATTTCCATATAGGAGTTTTTCTGATTTTATTGGGTTTTGCTCTTTGACGGAAGATGAAATCAGTGTTTTCCATTCATGTCGTTGGTGAAGGTTCATAAAAGCAGTTTGTTTGCAAGATCAGAACAATCAATGTAGTTCTGAATCAAATTATAAAGAAAGAGGCGTTTATTTAATTTTCTATTTGGCACGAGCTCAAATTTTTAAAATTTCTGCCCAAGTTAGATGAGGATTCAAATGAAAGGTAAAAGTAAGTTCTTTTATCAGATACATTTGTAACTTTGAGTGAATTCTTTCATGATTTGTGGAATGCAACTGAAAGTATGGATTCCAAATTACAGACACGCTTTGTAGTTTTGAGCACAAATAACTGTAATATAATCGTTAGGTCATTGTTGAAATTGTTACCTAGGTTACTGGATGTTTCGTTCGCTATTTTTGATATGTACTTCAAGATCGAACTTTACGATTTTTTTGTCGAACCAGGCTTTTCTAATGTAAAATCCCAAATAGAGTACGGAAATTTGTAATAGAAGAACGAAAGTTTGCATTTGTTAATGTTTACGAAGTTTATTACCGTCACACCAGTACAGTACATTATTTATGTCTTTCTGCAATAGTTTGCAATCATCAAGCGATTCAATTGTTGCATATATTTTAAATCAGCAGCGTATTTCAACAGTTTATGAGATTTGAAGGTCGTTAATAAGTGGAAGGAATATATGTCCAATGTTCAAACCTTGATGCATACTGGATAAAACAGTAAAGCCTTTCTTTCGATTTGTGTTCTTTATATAGAATTGTCTGTTTTCTATTTTTTAAGTTCGAAGAAAAGATTTTTTTTCACAGGAATGGAAAGTTTTAAATATCAATGTTTACGAAGAAGTATACGATTCACGTTCGACAGTGTCAAACGCTTGAGAAAAATCCACGTAAATAACAGCGTGCTAATAAGTCTGGAAAAGTTGCTAAATTTGCTGTAATATATCTATTTGGCATGAAACCGTGTTGATAAGGGGAGATGCTGATTTTACATATTAAATAAACAGTGATACATGACGTTTTCGAATGCTCTTGCACAACAAGGCAGAAATGTTATAAGTGGAAAAATTGTTAAATCTCTGGTATTGTTTGATTTTAAAATTAGGCAATTTATCCCGCTCTTGCGCTTTCCTTTTCAAGTCAGAATACGATTTATCGTCCTTAATATTGATTCTCTGTCTTCGCTTTCTGTCTCTTCGTCTCTTTCCTTCAACCGTACCATTAATTGCATCGCTCAGTATACAACCTCTGCGCAGTCAATGTTCTAACCATTTTGTATTCTTTATTCTCTGCAGTACTATTTGTGTCTCGCTTATTCTCTTCAGCACTCCTTCATTTCTTGTCTTCTGTATCCAGCTGATTACTTTCCATTCATCTCCATGTCCAGATTTCAAATGTATCCCCTCGTTTCATTTCTTTTCTTCACTATTTCGTTGTCCACGTTACTGTTCCATACAACCCAATACTCACTACAAGACATTTAATCAATTTCGTCCTCAATGTCTCCATATTTCTTCCAGTCCTACTATGTTTGGTCCAGAGAAGCTCCCTTCCACTCTTGCACTTGAAAGTAGGTTCTGAAAGAATGTTGTCTTGTAGCATCTTCGGTTGATAGGGGTAATGACAGGTTAAATGTAGCCCCAACTGACTGCCAACCAACTGTTTTTTGTTTGTTTTTTTGTACATTTAAAACAACTTTTTGTTCAAGAAAATAATTTGACTTTCCTGGAGATATCAGATAAAATGCTTCTTCTGCACTGGCAATATCTTCATGTGCTGTTGTAAATTTCAACCTTCTGCTGCAAGATACTGTTTCTTTTGAACTTACGATATCTCTTTTTCCTAATATTGTAAAAGGTTGAAATTCTATCATACCCTGTCATTGTATGGAAGAACATAATATTGCGACTCATCTAGTTTTGAACTAAAGACCGTGTTAATTCCTGATATCAACATGAGACCGTGTTAATTCCTGATATCAACATGAACGCACCACTATCTTCACTTATTAGATCTGTGAAGAGGACCCAGAAATCTGTGTCATAGCCGATAATGACAGAAGTTCGTCCTCTATGTGCTTTTTATGCTGCTGTTAACTACCAAAGCGCAGCATTACTATCAGTCCTACACGCAACCACATGTTCTTTAATGAGTTCTGTTGACAAGTTTATGGCTAGATTTATTCTTTGTTAAGAGTTGGTTAAAAAAGATTTTGAGAAACAATAGATTTGTTGTCACTTTCAACAACTCATCGAGAAGTGCCTTTTGAAGATCGACGAAAGTTTCCCACGTCTTTTGTAGTTGAATGATATCAAAAACTACAGTTGAGCTCCTACCATAGCTCTGGAGAACATAGTCTACGTACGTCTTGCAAATTTCACCAAAAGTGGCAACTGGCATCCAGAAAACTTTATGGAGAAGTTGGCTACTATCAGTAGTGTTACGCGTATTGCGGGCCAGATGGAAGCTCACGATCGATGATAAGGGATATCGGGTATGATATCAAAGAATATTTTGTACTTTATCCCATGTGAAAAAAAAATCATTAAATAAGAAGGGCGGAAGCATTTATAATTCATAGGTTAAGAAGTTTTTAAGTCACTTCTAATCAGACAGATCATTCGTTGGAAAAGTTGGCTCCGGTTGATGTTAAACAAATGATTCCCCACCACTGCATCTTCCACTGCATTAGCAAGATTATTTCGTGACAGATGTATAATTCTGAAAGGTTTCCTTCCAACTACATCATCGCAATCCACGACTGGGCTCGCTACAATCCCAGTGGTTAGAGATACGAGCTGAGGTGTATTCCGTTGAAAAGGTTGTGAAGTTTCAGCCAATCAAGAAGCTTTTCATGATTCTTTCTGTCTCTTACTTGTCGGGAGACTCTCAAATCAACTTTCTGATCAAAATGAGTTGAAGCAAATCCAATAAAATGTTCGACAATTTCAATTATTTTTGAAAATTGTGAGGCAGACTGGACCCACTTAGCTAATACAGAATCTGCCATGCCTCTTCCGTGAGTAAGATCATCGCTTGTTGTTATAGCTCTCATTAAAGCTTGCCCTATGCACAATGAACATATATGCATGTCCCTGGCCAAAACTCTCTTCTCTTGATGGAAAAATTTCTTGACGCACAAGCTTCTCACATTCTTCTGGCAAAAACTGTTCTTTCTTTCAAGTTCCTCACTTGCTGCGCCACAGTTAAAATTACCTGTTTCATGGAGATATGGGAACATTTGCTGAACACTGAAGATGTTAAATTCCAGTCACCTGAGATATCAGCCCTATGAAAAATCTAACAATATCTACCATCGCGAAGTACAGTGCAAAAGGTTTTCCCGTGCTGTAACGACCCCCTCCCGCACAGTCTGGTCTTTGTTGAATATCTTACCCTCACCCCTTTCTTTCTGTGTGTTTTCTTCTGAAGCTCTGTTGGTTCAAAGATTATGGTTATATTTTTCTTCTGCCGGCGGCGGCACAATATTAAAAGAGGTTTTATTCATACAAGTGTAAACATACTGAGCCTATCCCATTATCTCTCATTGTTGAAATGGCGGGATTTTATTATTTATTAATTTCTCCTTTGTTACTTACTTATTCTTTGAATATCTTATTGCCTTATATTCTTCATTAAATTTTCTCTCGTTTTAATCATTATAAACAATCTTTAATCTTTGATTGTTGCATTTATTTTCGCTACGTTAATCAGGTTGCTGTGCCTGCCCTTTCCTCTTTTTTGGTTCCGCTTGGATTCTCATATCTCATTGGCATTCTGAGAGAGTCAGTTCATTATGGTCGTCAGACTGGGTAGTCTGTAATTATAACGGCTTTGGTTAGAAATACATATTAAGTCAAATTATAGATGCAGCCTATTGCATTAATATATAAATAAATAAAACAGCCTCTCCAACAGAAGAACACATATGCTAGCCGCAGTTTTATACTACCATAGCAGATGAAAGCAGAGTATATATGCATAGTATCCAGCAGATCTTCACCCTCAATATTGGCCCTCTGCATAGAGTGAACGAGGAGCATCTCATTGTGGTTTGTCAGAGTTTGTGAAGTGATTTATTCGTGTATGTGGTGCGCAGTGGTGTTTACTTTTTGTTCAAATAAAATATAATCCTTTGTTGGTCTGATACCCCCTTACAGTGTGTGAGAAAGTGTATCAGTGTTTCTTCTGTATGTCAGTGGTGTGTTTTCGTGAAGATATGAGCATAGGTCTGCTTAATTTGGTTGGCTTCGGGGGCCGGTTATTCAAAACACAGGATATTCTAGTCCACATCCAGCCATTACTGTTCACATTGTTTCCCGAAAAGACATGAGAAAATGAAAGCCTCAAATTATAACAATTACCCTTTTCAGGATAATCTAACTACTTGTGATGTCACAATATTCACTGCCTTTCCATACAAATATTGATCAAATGTTACCATAATCTTAGATTGACCTTGCTGAATACAATGCTCTGCAGCGCGATATAAGGTTGGAAATATTGTTTCGGGATTCCCAGAGCTTAGTTGACAAATGAAAAGGCAGTCAGTGAAGATTTCACGAAAGATTGGTTTTTGAAACACTACCCCATACACCCATTCCATCCTGCACAAGGACTTAAACTTATCCATATTCAACATATCGAAAGCAAGTCGAGTAAACGAGAACTGTACAAGTTTTATATAGTAAATAAGAAGCTATTTACGTTTTCCATTATAAATTCTGTCATAGCTTGCACAGTGCTTTCAGAAGGGCAGGGAACAACTTTTGCATTGCCAATAGAAAATATATGTCACTTTCTTTTGGCCTGATTATGACGATGATGATGATAATGGGTGTTCTGTCCGAAGACCCCTGGGAAAGATGAACAAATGGTGGTTGAACATTGCCTCCCATCGGATGAAGACGACGTTCTAAGGATGGGACCTACAGTTTAAAGTGGGTTCCGAACCACTTGTGTGTCCATCGGGAATCGAACCCGGGAACCATCGATAATAAAGCATCGATCCGTACCACTCACAGGGAACGCTTGTTTTTACTTAGGGGTTCATTATTTGTTTGAAGTGCTGTGTTCGGTGTGACAAGTAACATTCCTTCCATCGTAAATCTTTGTATTGAAGTGGGCATTATCAAATGATGGGTTTTAAATGATATTAGCCTAACCTACTTTTATCATTTTTTTAAAAAGAAAAATGTTTAAATGCTTGAATATTTTCTACATTTGACATATTTTGTTTGTATAACTTTTGTCTGTTAAATTACATTCCATTGACTACGTATTGCGTATAAACGTACTTCCAAAATCTAATTATCTTGTACCTAAGTTATAATTTTTTAACAGCTTAGTGTACAATCCAAAGAGAGAAGGTTTAGGCTAGTCTGGATTAAAACCCTTCAAATGTAACCACCTTTGTCATTCTTCACGCCCGGTGTCTGAACATTCGGTTGCAGCTTCGTACTGTGTAGTTTTTATGAACGATGAGGAAAAACTTAGGTTATTCAGTGAATCACGACCTGTGACTTGTTACGCTGGTACCGGGCAGAATAGAAAATATAAACGAACACGCGGTCAGGTGCTGAAACGATTGCATTTTGTAAGGCTAGAAATGTTATCTTCTGCTTAATCTTCGGTTCTATTTTTACCTAATATGATTCCGTCTATCAGAATCTTAAGAGTTTCTGCAATTAAATACTTGCCAACAGCTTAATTTCTTTTGCAGTAGGATAAGTGCTTACATCATACACGTAAGCTGTATATCCTGTCTAATTATTTGGGAAGTGGCTTCAATATTCGTTTTCTTCCATCCGCTTCATTGTTTCTTCTTTTACTGTACCAACTGTGATCAAGCATTTTATGTACTAACTAACTCTATGGCTTATGGAACTCGCAAGTTCATTGCCGCAGTAACAAACGTTCGCCATTGGATTCTATCCTGGGCAACATGAAGCCAGTTTTCATCACGAACACCTACTTCTCGAAGATCTCTTCTAATATTGTCCTCCCAACAATGTCTCGGTCTTCCCAATGGTCTCCTTCCATCCGGCCTTCCAACCATGATAGAATATAATCTTCGTTTTTCCCCCATCCGAGCTACATGGCCTGCCCACCTTAGTCGTCGCGATTTCATTATTTTTACATCTGGTGAATCATACAGTCCGTGCACGGAAAAAAATAAAAGGTTACTAGTAACCCAAAAAAAGGTTGATCTAACCGAGTGAGTTGGTAAATATAGAGCTTAATAAGTGCAAGGTTACAGCAACCCAGCTGAAAAGGTTAAATCCAGTGGGTTGATTTAACCCTGCGCATAGGTTGTTTTGAAGGGTTATGATAACTAACTCCATTCAGTTAGTTTAACCTAGCGATCAGTTGCAGCGATTAACTTACTGGGTTAAGCCAACCGAGTTTCTAAGTTACTTTAACTGTGCTAATAATTTACTGCAAATAAGTAAATCGGTTGGTTTAACCTATTTTCTTGGTCCTACTTGGTAGATGTAACCTTGGAAGGGTTATTGCAACTATGTTCATGGTAGTTGCAGTAACCGAGAAACAAGGTTACGCCTACCACGTGCTTATCAAGACATGCATGGCTACATGTTCTTACTGGCCGGCACGGAAATGATCACATCTGCGCGCCAACATAACTGTAATTAACAATAATTATGTTCTCGCACCAAAAATAATAATTCGATATGTACAATTCCATCTCTCAGACCATATTGGATAATTAAGTGTGATAGTTTTTGGTAATTACAGCCACGTTGGCCACATAAATGTGGTCTTCTCGGTGTCATCAGTAAGAATGTGGGGATAAACTTTACTTTATGGCCCGCAGCTTCCGCCAGCTACTGAAGCATACACACACACACACACACA
>JAGDQP010048464.1:0-13944 GCA_022664845.1 Lepisma saccharinum
ACAGTAAATAAATCTTCTCCCTGCGGGGTCAGGCCTCATCCAATTGTGGATCGAATATGCTGTGATTTATTTCTTTATATACATATATATATTCCTTTAATCGTCGACACCTGCAAGCAGTTATCTTTCTCCGTCCTTTGATCATTCACGAGAGAGAATACCATTTCATCGTGCTCATTACCCCGGGACACTGAAAATGAATTCACACAATCACAAAAAACAAAACCGGGGGCAAACAGGTGGCCCGAAACAATTTTTCGGGATAGTTAATTATTCCATTAAAAACTGGAACTGTGCCAGAAAATTGGGATGTCTGTACGATGTTCAAGTGTTTAACATCAAAAATGTCTTGTGAATCGCGCTTTGATTTAGTCACATGTTTTTCGTCTAAATAAGTTTCATTTAGGTTAATATTAGCCTAATTTTCAAGTATTCCAATATACAGAGTACAGATAATCCGGATGTCCGACTTTTGTACTTATTATTCAATCCCACATTTGTAATCGTAATTACTCCTATATCCGTAAAGCGTGGTTTCGCACACCTGCCGTCCAAATGATGCGGATGCCTGTTGCAGAACCAGCTCTAGGTCAACCGGCGCTCTCTTCTAAATTGTCGATGTGCCCTCATAAATAGTAATTTAATTACAAAACTCATACAGTAACAATTGTAATTTCATCAATTCCACTGCTATGCCAATGCTAAAGTATCGGAACAACTCAACTCAGCTTTTGTGGCGCTCCCACGTCGGCGTACTAATTGATTTAACCTAGAGCGTGAGTATTATTGAGGTAGTTGATTATTACAAGCAAGAATAAATTTATATCTATCGTTTGTTTTATCATAAGAATACCGTATGGCATACTGATTCTACTGCTATTTTATTTTTTTTAATAATACAAATTTGCTTCGAAAATTTCTAATAGCTGAATAAATGAACAATTAACAAAGTAAAATGAAATAAATAAAAATAAAATTATAGTTCTCGAAATTTTTGCGCTATTCTATTTCACTCATTTTGATACACTCACGCCCGAAATGATTGGCGTCCTCAAAAGTTTGGCGCCATGTACGAGGGCACAGTCCCAATACCTCTCGAGCCAGCCCTGAACTGTTATGCTAATTATCTGGATAACTCTTGCCAAATATGACTGATATCTCTTATTCGAACACCCTGCAGTTATTTATTCGAGGGAATATGGAACGATTTAATCCAAAACTCCCAATCTGGGTAGCTCAGTAATTCGTTATGGGAACTTCCATTCAAATCATATCATTTCGAAAGCCAAGTGTAGATAACTCATCATCTGGATATCTATTACCAACACTATAGCCACAGAGCTCGTAAATACAAATATTTTTACCCTGTTATTTATATCTTACTCCTCAGTTATTGAATAAAATACTTCAGTATATCTGGTGTAGTATAAACTAATCCATTATTTTTGCATGACATTGAAGGCTTGACTTACCATAGTTAGAATGATCCGATTTAACTCACATATGCGCCGTTTTGTTCGATAACGTGTTGCCATATGGAAGGCAATATCATGATGCCTCTCTCATAGAAGCCCTTGTCCCTATTGGCAAAAAATTGAGACAGTCGATTTTCACAAGCCTCTCTTGAAGCGAATTTTTCACCAGCAAACGTGTTCGCCATGGACAGGAACAGATGGTAATCACTCGGTGCCAGGTCCGGACTATAAGGTGGATGCATAAGAACCTCCGAACCAAGCTCCCGGAGCTTCTGGCGAGTCACTATCGATGTGTGTGGCCTGGCGTTGTCCTGGTGGAACACAATGCCTCTCCTATTGGCCAAAGCTGGCCTCTTCTGGGCGATTGCTGCCTTCAGACGGTCCAATTGTTGACAGTATAATTCTGAGTTAAGGGTTTAGCCGTAGGGGAGCAGCTCATAGTAGATAATTCCCTGCCAATCCCACCAAACACACAGTAAAACCTTCCTGGCCGTCAATCCTGGCTTGGGCACCGTTTGCGCTGGCCCACCGCGCTTCGACCACGACCGTTTTCGAGTGACGTTGTCGTAAGTGATCCACTTTTCATCACCAGTCACCAACCGCTTCAGAAATGGGTCGCTTTTGTTGCGATTCAGCAGCGATTGCCAGATGGAAATTCGGTCCATGAGTTTTTATTTGCGTTAATTCGTGTGGCACCCATACATCAAGCTTCTGTGTATCCAGCCTTATGCAAATGATTCCACAGGGTTTTTTGTGCAATGTTTAGCTCTTGGGCAATCGAAACAGTGCTTACATGACGGTCGGAAGCGACAATGTCCATGATTTTATCGACATCTTCGACACTTGGCCTTCCAGTGCGTGGTACATCTTTGACGTCAAAATTACAGGAACGGAATCGACGAAACCAAAATTGCGCGTGATTGGCTGTTACAGTATCAGGACCATAAACACTATTCACATTTGCAGCCGCCTGGCTTGCGTTTTCGCCTTTATCGAAGAAAAACTGTAAAATATAGCGTATTTTCTCTTTGCTAGTGTCCATTTTGACGCGCGCTCACACAACACTGAGTCAACTCATCACAACTATCTGAACAGTGTTTGTAGTACGCAATCTCATCGTTTGAACGCCATCTCGTTGAACCCGATCGGACTTATACAACGCGAGATACAGATCAGTGAAGCCATCTATTGGCAAAATAATGGATTACTTTTTACTACACCAGATATATATGCCAAAATAACAAAAAACAAAAACAAAAAAACAAAGAAATCTTCTTTAAAATACTCTCAGATTGATATCAAACAGACAATGAAAGAGATTCCTTATTTCGAAAAATAACAATATGGCAACAGCGCACCAATACAGTATAAGTGAGAAGTACGTACACTGTAAAAAGTGGAAACACGAAATGGATGAATGTTACTGCGCTTTATGGAGTAATAAAAGTCGAAAATAAGCGTGTTGTTGTATTTACTCTTAAATGTGGATATAGTGTAAGCCTTTTAGCGGAAAGATTGATAAAATTAACTCAATTTTAAAGTAAAACATTTTCTTTGTAATAGCTTAACGTTAACTGAAAATGGGTTGAAACTGGCCAAAGTGATTTGTCCGTGAACGTTCAACTGATTTTACGCTTAAAACTCGGTCATTTTCTAAACGAAGTGTAAGCTAAACAGGCAATTTTGAGGTTACGTACTTTTGTGGATGAAGTTTAAGCCTTAGTTGGATATTTTATAATCCAGTAACAGGAGTAACGTTACTTGCTTGTCACTGAAGGCCCCTCCATTTTGAGTATTTATATTGCCTTTACACTGCGAACAGTAAACAGTTCACTGGTGGACCGAGAACGGCAAGGATTGCATCGGCGGAAAGAGAAATTAAGTTAGGTAAAAATCTTTATACTGTAGCAAACGTATCTCTCCTTTTTTCACGAGACATTCCTCGTGGTAAAATAAAAAAACGTATTAATGATTAACCTCCTCCGCAATAAAACTGTAGTTACATCTATCACTCGGAAAGCCAGAAACACCAACTGCCATCGTAGCTAAGTGGTAACAGAGTGGGCGATTTGTGCTGAGAGTACGTTTGGAAATAATGGCTAGTGCGTTACAATCAATTACACGTAAGCATACTTTGCAAATTGATTTACATAATATAAATGTAAAATTGGACTTTCTGGAAGTACATGAAGCAATTAGACGGGACTTTGGTTTAGAAGTACATGAGGTGGAATCGCTTGAACCAGATTTTTATTATCGTAAGATATCCATACGCTGTATCAATCAACAAGTAGTTGAACGCACATTAGAATATTATCAAGGACAACTACGATATTATTCGGATTCAGAGACATTCATTTTACCTGTGTAGATTGCAGAAAATACAACGATTGCTTCTTTTGGGTTGTACCGACTGAAGTTAGTGATGTAGTGCTGAAACAATATCTTAGCTCTTATGGAGTGATCACAAAAATCATACGTGTGCGGTACCCATCTAACTTCTACCCCTTTCCAGTTTATTCGGGTAAGTGTGTAGTACATTTTTCACATGTGGTACGCCAAATTCCGATGTATTTAACTATTAATGGATTTAAAATCCAGTCCCGTATTCAAAATCAACCACAAATTAGAGAAGTTATTGCAGAACCAGCAGAAGGACAACCCACCCCCAGGTCTGCCCCTGACACGGCACCATCACCTCAATTAGATGCAATTAATTTTCCGCCACTTGTTAATCCAGAAATTATTAAGGTGACTGATAAAATAGAGTCTAGTGGCAACCCTGATACGCAAAGGGAGAGTGAATTGGAGGGGAAGGGCATTCTGTCTGAGCAGCTGCGTGCTACGTCATCCACGTCCTGGGAGGTACAAGTATCAGCAGGAGACAAGGACTAAGGTCACGGCCCCACAGCACAGGTTTTAGAGGCGGAAGTAAGTGGCACGATTGAACAACAGGTGGAACAAGATAACTTGTGTGGTGAGTCCACGGGTGTTTTTGAAGTGCCCCTACAGGGGTCTGAAATAAAAAAAATAGTGATGTGCATGTATGCAGTCCAGTAGTTCTGACCCCTAGTGCTAGTAGTGTCGTATTGCGGGAGCAAGTGTTTGGTTCTCAGGTAGCGGAACGTCCCCCCCCCCCACCAGTGGGGAAGTGTATTTAAAAGTATCTTCAGAAGATTACATTGAAAAAGGTGCAAGTGGTAAACGAGGAAAGAGTGTCAAGAGTGATTCTGAGGCCACGGATACGCCCTTGTCTCGTAGTAAATTGAGAGCGCAGAAGAAAGCAAAACTCAAAGGATCTTCGAGACCGTCCAGTGGGGAGCCAGCGCAACAACTATTGGATGCGGAACAAGTAAGCACAGATAGGTAAAATCTGGAGCCATTATTCAGGTATGACTTATCTTCTTAATTGATTTTGAAGTGGTTATTTTGACACCATGTTATTTTGGTCAATGGTGTGGACGTTTATAACGGCCCTCTCGATGCCAACCTCTCTGGGCATTAGCATCTTTAATGTAAGCAAGGCGTTTAATGCACAGAAAACAGACAGTTTTGTACAATGTCTTCGACAACGTGTCATACACGTGGCAGCAATTCAAGAAGGCCCTAACTCTCAATGTTCCATTTAATTTTATAACACACTTTTCAATTATGACATCAAAAACTTGCACGAGTGTTTTTGTCCGACAAGATCTCGAATATTCGAATATTTTCTTGCATCCGAGTTGCAGAATGATTTCCTTCACCGTGGCCAATTTAGCGTTTATCTGTTTTTATGCCCACAGCGGGACTCATAATAAACGGATACGAGAGCATTATTTTTGTAACGTGTTGGCGCCGGAAATTCAACGCTTACATAATTATCATATAGCGATAATGGCGGATTTGAACGCCACAAGGCACCTAAAGGATAGTACCTTGGGGTCTAATTTGAGTACGGCGTTAAAGACACTTTATACGCAATTTCAGTTAGCAGATGTGTGGGAATGGAAATTTCCGGCGGATAATGGCCACACATATTATTATGCGCAGGGCTCGTCGCGTATTGATGTGCTTTATGTCTCGTCATCGCTACGCCAGCATGTACAGAGTGTCCAGAAAGGGTGGCTGGATTTCTCTGATCATCAATTTCTTTATATGAAATTACGTAGTGGAATTGAAACTCATTTACACTTTTCTCCGAATTGGACCTGTCCGACCAACATATGCCAACATTCGGATTATGAATTATTAATTACGAATATATGGAATTATGTTATCACGCAAGCTCGTTTTACGACTGATATAGTTCCTAAAATCTATATCCTCTAAATGCCGAGATGACCATTGGAGAATGATAATAAGAGTAAGGTGGACTTTCCTTTAAAACAGCGTACACCTAATTGTATATTTGTTCCCAAAGAACGAGATACGGAAACATATAGCATTCGGACAGAAAGAACATAGCCTATATTTGAGTAATTCCCAAATAGCAACAAATATAAGTGAGTGACATCAGCCTTTTATTACAACCCATCATATATGACCACTAAATATCAATAAGTTACCTTTGTGCTGTACTACAATAATTAATAAGCAATTCAATTCGATCCATTCAGTCTAATCCATTTATATCACAGCCTGTACATTATACATCAATATAAACGTAAACTTAATTCAGGCTCAGAACGAATATGTCG
Organism: Lepisma saccharinum; assembly: GCA_022664845.1. NCBI lineage: Eukaryota > Metazoa > Arthropoda > Insecta > Zygentoma > Lepismatidae > Lepisma > Lepisma saccharinum. The sequence continues at coordinate 6,155 of JAGDQP010048464.1, forward strand.
AATCTTCATATTCTCTATCAACAATGTCAACATTTACATGCTCTATGGTAATTTATTAATATTTTGTTCCAAAACTTTAAATTAAAACAAAACCTAATTATGTAATAAATTTTAAACACTCCATATACACTTCCAGGACTGCGACAGTTGCGTCCTGAACATTTCTTTTATTCAAGACATTCATCTCAAATCGAAGTCATGGGCTAGCCCTCGACACTTCATCTCCCAACACCCCCCCCCCCAATTATCTGACTGACTGACTGGCTATACTCAGTTGTCTACTGCTTGATAATAAAAGTCGAGAACTCGAGAAAGATGCACATGTATCCTACGTATGGGACCGTTTTCTTCATAATTGCAAATCTGTATTCCTGGTATATCACTGACAATCGAAGAACAATTGTTCCCTTTTAGAGGTAGGTGTCCGTTTAAATAGTATATGTCCCACCCGGCAAAATATGGTATGAAGGTGTTTTGGCTCTGTGATACTAAACAGGGCTATGTATTTGATGGATATTTTTACTTTGGTTGAAAGATGGGAGAAAAACTTCAAAAGAAAGGGCCTTGCAGCTGAAGTAGTGAAGCGTTTAATGGCATGTATCAGTGCACATCAAGGACATACTATTAAAACAATGAATATCAAATAGAAGACAAATCAATATGCTAGATGTCATTGTACTTAATTCTTTTTTTGTGCCATAATCCACAGTGGAATGTAAAAGTGCAAAACCGCCGAAGGATTTTCAGCAAGGAGCTGACGTATGAATTGCTACAACCCCAAATGGTAAAAAGGGCAGCAGAGTAATGTGAAAACATCTGTAAAAGTGCTTTTAGAAAGATATGGAATGATTGTGTTACGTATGAAAACAACTACAGAACTAAAGAAATGCACGTAAGAACATGCATCATAGTTACCTGCTTGTTAGTCTGGCAAAACAACCTGAATATTAACATAATGTTTGACATATGAATTGTCATTTATGTATGTATATTCGGGGACAAAATCTGCGGCTCTTCTTTCTTCATTCGATGTCTAATAAGAACAAAAACTAGAAAAAATATTTTTACATGTGAGCTACATCCTAAGGTCGAATCAGAATCCGTGCCATTTTTCAATAATCAACACATTAAAAGGGTCAAAAGAAACGTTGAGTGTCCCAGTTTTGTCCCCGACTGTACAGCACATAAAGGTATATTTTGTTTATGTATGCCTTTATATAGTGTTAAGAATTACATGAGTTCATAATAAAAGAAATTTCTCTACATTGAATATATTATTCACTAAAGTTTCCATTTAAAATGAAATGGGACCTCTGAGGCGCCCAAAGTGCAAATTATGATATCAAATTGGACGTACCTTTAAGGGTTAACTAAGAAACTCTAGAGCTTATGGAACCAGCAAGTTCATCACCGCAGTAAGAAACGTTTACCATAGGATTGTGTCCTAGACATCAAGCTAGTTTTCACCACGAACATCTACCTAACAAAGATATGTTCTAATATGGTTCTCCCAATGATGACTGCCCTTCACGACGACCTGTATTTCCCTCCATTACGTGGACCACAATGGTATATATATATTTATTTTTTTCTATAAAGGATTTATATGTATGGTATTTAATTGCTATTTTATATTATATGTATATATAGGTGAGGTTGTAAATGGTTCCGTTTGTTAGTCGATGGTGAAATTTCACATGTAGCACACAATTGTTTCTAAGACAAAACTATTGCTCAAATCACTTTTAATTGTGATGTAAAAGCTGCTCAAATTTACTAAGGTTTATGTTTTCTTTCTAGGTAAGAGGCCGAGAAATTATACCAGTTATCTGTTCAACTTTAAAGTAAGTATATGTTCTTATTTCAATGTCAAAGTTTAAGAAATGTTTTAGGAACAGGTTTTAGACGATGTTAAAATAGTAGAACTAGACGGACGTTTAGACAGTAAGCTTCTCATAGTATTTACTCAAAATTAAGAATGGGTATCAGAACCTAAAAAACATATCACCAACTCATTATTATTAGTAATTTATAATACGCGTTTTCCTAATGTAGGCAAGTACAGGATGTGGAAGATGTGCTGTAAGGGAGAATACATTACGCAGATAGTAGTGAGTATATACTACACAATTTACCTGTCATCTGTTTCAGAAGTAAACTGAGAAAGGTTAACAGTTCGCAGAGGAAACGAACAGTGAATACAGCGTTTCTACATTGAGCCCTTTCCAACTGATTGGATCATTTTCAGTAGATCTGAACTGTTTAATTAGTCCATAAAACTTGTTACACGAAAGTCTAGTGTTACATTAGAGCAAAAACATAGAATTCAGAATATCAAATTTTCAGCTGGGACTTGTATGATGTTCATTAGAGCAATCACCCTTCCCATGATAGCGCGTGTGCCGAGAAAACAGACGAGTTGAATATGCAATTTTCACGTTTCAAATAATCAAGCTTGTGTTTCAAAATGCGGAAATATATTTTACGGTCTTGAGGCTAGGAACGTTGAGGTTGCTCCATACTTTGTTATTTTTTCTGTTTGTTACAAACTTCAATAAAAATATAATTTCATCGAACAATTCTGTCCCAGTACCTAACTATGAGTTGATTGATGTATTAGTAAAAACATTTATCTCCAAGTCAAGAAATGTTTGAGTCCCAAGGGTCCTGTTGGAGACAGCAGCGCTCTTTTTCCCAAAGCGGAACGTTTGGTCGCTACAGCTATTCATTATATTCGTTTTGAAACAGCCACACAATCCTGTATATAAATAACGATCCGAATAAAAGTTGCTACATAGAAATAAAGTTATCAGAAATAAATTTATCTGTACAACAGTAAGGAATCGTTTGTTTCTGAAACGTTCACTCTGCACAGCTATTTGGAACCGCCATCGCTGAAAATTTTCACATGAATCTAGGTACGATTTGTTTACATGTTTATATGGCGATAACATATTTTCAAATACTTTATTCCATACAGAAATGAAATGTTTATTTTAATATTTCTTTCCCTTCTAATATAGCTTCCAATTTCCAAAATTGTTTGTCCCTCTTCACATCAGGATCAAAAATCTATGAATCTATATAGGTCCTTGGGATCTTCTCTTTCTCTTAGATTTAGTTGTACAAGTGGCTGTAGGACCTCTGATTCGGGAATCCTGAACCGATTAAAGCCATCTCGGTTGCTGCTAACGATAAAGAGAAAATAGAAAATTAGTAAACAATCTCTTCCAACATTCTATGACAGGAAGTCACGAAGGTCATTCCATGGTCATCTCTCTCTAATGGTTAGTTGGAGATTAGGATCCACGAAATAACCTACGCCAATTGGGATTATGAATATAAACCACGCAATAAAACAATGAGTTATATTTTTTTCAAGGTCTATTGATTTCAACCACTGGCTCGGATAATGCGATATCATACAAAAATATATTAAGGTTTTATTGAGTTATAATCTTAAAAGGGTTTTTACATTAAGAAAATACGCATTATTTTCTACATTGTAGATGGCAGGAAATGCAAGGAGGGGATTTGTGTAGAGGAACACTACAGAATAATTTAGATATTCTTTTACGAGTGATCTGGGAAATTTGGAATTAAATTGTTTTCTAGAAGTTATTGTTTTGAAAACTATTGCTGCTGGATAAAATGCTAAAGAAACCTTATTAAGTACTGGTTACAGTAGCAACTTGCGTTTATTATTATAATATATATGCGTAGTCGGTGATATGTATGTATGTATATAATGTATAACTCCCAACTCCAACTGTAGGTAAATATTGTGACTGACTGTACAATACATTAGGGTCCGGACACTTAGCTTTTAACCTTTTATATTCCTTACCTGGTAACATCAATATTATAAAATACATTTTTGTTTTAATAATTTCTTGATCAAATGGGTGAGTCCTATAAGTCCTAGAAATAACTAAAAATCAGTTTAGAACCTAAAGGAGTCTAAATTCAATATTTCATAGAAAATATTGCATTAATACATTAAACTTCTACTGTTAATAGAGAAACGTACACGAATGTGCATTTGAATTGAACTTTCTTTTACTCTTTGCTGTTCTCGATGGACCTGAGCCAAAGTTACCTAAAGACCTTAAATTAAATTAAATTTAATTATTCTTGTTTCCGTTGGGCGTGTGGAAGGCTTGTAGAATTTATGGTACTAGCCATGTAGCGCGAAGCTGGTAATTGCACATTGCCAGGATGTGTTTGATTGTACTGCAATCAAATCGTTTCTTACATTCATGAGTAAAAATTATATTATAGCTGCAATTCGATTGGAAACCGTTGTCGATCGCAAACAAACTCTCGTTATATGTTCAGCTACAAAATCTGATTATTGTGCAGTGTGAATATTTGTTAAAAAAAAAACACACCTCTTTTAAGCATTTGCTAACCCAGTGCAAACTACTTATGTTCGAGCTTGATTTGGGTTAAGCTTTGTTGGTAGTGTACTCAGTTGGATGAGTTTTATCGAATTCGTGGTGAAATCCATCCATGCAGGTGAATTTGCTAAGGTTGTTCCAGCGTTAGCCCAAGTGTTAAGACATCCACAAACAGTATATATACAAGAAGCATAAACCGGGAATAATAATGTTTTTACTGTCAGGGCCCTTTATAGTCCCCCTGAGTAATGACCGCTTTCCAACTTCTACTAGCGATCTCCGCATGCATGCATTCAACTAAAGAACCTGTCGTAGAAGTGGAGGCTATGGTTTCTACCTTACGAAGGCATTTACCGCGGATTGGAGTATGTATTAGAGAAGAAAGAAAGTGAAACAAGAAGACAGGAAAGCACGAGAAGAATTTTCTGGAAAGAGGGCAAAATACAGAATGTGCATTGCTGTATATTCTGTAAAAGTGCATGTTGAATGTATACAGGACGCATAAACTGGATAATTGAAGTGAGAGACATATATTTTATTCAGTGTGTAACAGAACGCCAGCGGTAGTGAATTTCTGCCACCACGAAAAAGAAAGAAATAGTTATCTCTCTCACTTATGAATTCCGCTTCCGTTTCGAGTTACAAGGGCTTCATATTGAAGGCCAAAATCGGCTTCTCACAACGGTAAATAAAACTAGTGTTTCTCGTTGAGACCGTAGACAGGAGTTTTCCTTGGGAAGCCGCAGGCTTCTTAAGGGAGCCGACTGAAAATCAAGTACAGTAACTGAAAAATGTATTCTGAGAACATAACATTTGATTCTTTTATGTAACTTATATTTGAGGTCTAGATAGGCACCAATGGTATGAGCCTGTCGCTTTATGTATCTCAGCCATGTCACGGCTTACATATATATAAGAATCTGGCCCACAAATATAAGTTAAATTTAAAAAAACTCAATTCTATATGCCCGAAATAGTTTTCCCAGGACTGTATAATAATGTCGTAACTAGTTTCATTTACAAATGGCTAATCACTATCGTATGTATAAGCATACACAATACACTGAAACTTGTATTGGTGGTCAATTCAACCAGAAATCAAGTGAGAACTGAAAGAGTGAAGCCGATATCACTGATTCTATTAAAGCCCCCCACCCTCCGAAATCCTCGAGAGTACAACAACTTTAAAATTTTAACGGTAAAAAATCGATATAAACCATGAAAAACGCTGCTTACACCCTCCCAATTTTGAACTTTACACACGCCCCCGAACTGAAAATATTGGCGGGATACCTGGCCAATACTAATCAAATTAAGCACTTCCATAAACAGCATTCATGAAGTACAACTATACCTCCCATTCGTTTATAGCATGGTGTTTAACACAGAATATTTTTTTTGTTAAGGTGAGTAATATGTGATGAATATTATTAAGTCTCATTCTTACACTTGTAACATCAAAATTTCGGATTTAATATAAAATAATAGCTCCACATAAGTAATAAAAGCAACGTTTCAAGCAAGAGTTTTATTTCAAAGACAAAAATATATTCCAGAGAACACGAAAAGAAAATATGAATGTTTCACGCACATTATTTTAAAATATTACAAACTGAATAGAGGCTTAAAATGTCAACTATTCTCATGTTTTTATTGTAGAAACGTGCTTCATGACAAAATGTTATTTAAAATATTATTACAAAAGTTCTTATATGATCATTGAACTTTGAAAAATCCTTCTAAGAAATAGAAGCTTGTATCTCGTATCTGAAATATTTCTATAAAAGAGAAAATTGTAAAGGTTATACCCGACAAGTTTTCTATTAGAATTTTTGGCAGACATAGCTCCGAAATTTAGCAGACCAATTCTCAAGGTCTCAATGGAAACTCTTTTTTTGTATTAAAAATATTATGCACTTATGATTTGAGTAACGGGAAAAAAAACTCTTGCGTAGTTATACTATTGATTTCTCGATGGTGTTCCAAGAATCTTGATTTGTTTCATAGGGTAAGATTTCTTTCATACTTTTCTATTTTAAAGTTTTAATGTCTTCAGAAACATACAGTAACAGCTTTGTTAACCAGCATTAAGTTTTATTCTCATCTCTGTGGCTTATTTTGATAACTTGTTTGCTGTAAAACTGCATATACTTATTTTGTTGACTTGCATAAAATAACCTGTAGCTCCTACCGTAATTATCGCATACTTACAATTAATACCACATTTTGTTTCTAAAGCAACACACCTTTGAATGGCGGCACTCACATGAATCTCTGTGGAAGGGAAGAATATAATATTTCCGGAAAACTGATTAAAATATCCCTTTTGTGCATATTTTCTAACACAGTTTTACTCTTTTTTAATGGTAAGAGCAATTAACAAAAATATATTACTGTATACATGTAATAATTTTGACAAATTCATTGCATTTCAATGAGTTCATCAGTATGAACGATTTGATAAGTATTTCGTAGATGTAGTGGTTTTGCAACAACCATGGAAACATTTTGTTGACTTTTATAAAATTACCCATAGCTACTACCGATACCATCACAAACATAAGATTCTTACCTTATTGTATTTTAAATAGAATAGTCTATCGATTAACGTCATTTACACACGTTTTTGTCCTGTGATGTAAGACAAGAAAAAAGAAGGCATTTCCGGGAAATTGTTTAAAGAAAATCCCTTTGTATATTTTTCGAATTTTCACATGTCAGTCCTGAAACAATTCAATTTCATGTCCCTCCATTCTTATAATTTTAGCACTCATTGTTTCTCGGAAAATACGTCACGCACTTGCACGAGCCTCCATCACGTTTTCACTAACATTCTACTGACGTAATAACAATGTAGTGTTCTAATATAAAGTAGCAAGAGAAATCTAAATTGGCGTTATTTCTTGATAAAACAAGTGCAGAACGATTGTGCGATTAAAATCAAATCAAAGTAAAGAAGAAAATTTAATAGCGTGATTATAGTCGAATTTCGTATTTAAAGGGAAATAATTACAATCGATTATAGTCTAATCGCGTACGCAAAGGATTAAGTAACATCACATAATTTCAATTAATTATAAATATTAATTCGAACATAGTGTTACGTAAAATTCTATCACATAAGTTTCTAGTGGAGCATTACCAAATTTCATTAATAAATTAATAAACCTCGAGTTATTTCTAGTCTATTACTGCTGGTGTAATTATTACGGAAGATCTCAAGCCCTGTAAATAGCAATATCAATTACTAACATGTATTTTATTGCTGTAGACATTTTTTCTTTTAGAATTAATTATTTATTCTGAATGTTATGCAAAGTCGAAGTAACAAGGGAGATAAACTTTAAATAAATCATATTAGTTTCTTATGTAAGAGCGCCATCTAACGGT